>JAKOGI010005164.1:0-15745 GCA_029747015.1 Carnegiea gigantea | reverse complement strand
GAATTTCGGTAATTTCGATTGAACAATGACGGAAGGCCTGATTTGGAAGCTTTTTCCTCGTCCTGGTCAGTCCTCATCCGGCGGCCGCAGCAAATGATACGAGAAAGATCGGTGGTTTTGAGAAAGAAAAAACAACGAAAAAGGGGTGCAACACGAGGACTTCCCAGGGGGTCACCCATCCTAGTACTACTCCCGCCCAAGCACGCTTAATTGCTCATTTCTGATGGGATCCGGTGCATTAGTGCTGGGATGATCGCACCCATTGGATTCTTGCGTAACAAATGTTTCATTGAGGGTGAGCGGCCGTTGAGTTGTGCATACAGCACGCCAGCTCCAAAGAGATCGCAATTTCGTAACTGGCAGCTCGGAAGCGGCGAGCTAAGAGTGCGTTACGGACGGTAGCTCGACCACCCTCACCGCCCGGTGCATGCATGGGGTTTCGTCCGTGTGTTGCATTAAAAAACGACCTCTGATGTGGTTTTCAGGGCCTGGACGCGTCCGTATGGGAATTTCGGTAATTTCAAGTGAACATGGGCGGAAGGCCTGACTTGGATGCCTTTTCCTCGTCCTGGTCAGTTCTCATCCGACGGCCGCAGCAGATGAAACGAGAAAGATCGGCGCTTTTAAGGTAGAAAAAAACAACGAAAAGGGGGTGCAACACGAGGACTCCCCAGGAGCTCACCCATCCCAGTACTACTCTCGCCCAAGCACGCTTAATTGCGCATTTCTGATGGGATCCGGTGCATTAGTGCTAGGATGACCGCACCCATTGGATTCTTGCGGAACAAATGTTTCATTGAGGGTGAGCGGCCGTTGAGTTGTGCATACAGCACGCCAGCTCCAAAGAGATCGCAAGTTCGTAACTGGCAGCTCGGAAGCGGCGTGCTAAGAGTGCGTTACGGACGGTAGCTCGACCACCCTCATCGCCCCGTGCATGCATGGGGTTTCGTCCGTGTGTTGTATTAAAAAACGACCTCTGATGTGGTTTTCAGGGCCTGGACGCGTCCGTAGGGGAATTTCCGTAATTTCAAGTGAAACATGGGCCGGAAGGCCTGAAACAAAACTTGGATGCTTTTTCCTCGTCCTGGTCAGTTCTCAATCCGACGGCACAGCAGATGAAACGAGAAAGATCGGCGCTTCTAAGAATGAAAAAAACAACGAAAAAGGGGTGCAACACGAGGACTTCCTAGGAGGTCACCCATCCTAGCACTACTCTCGCCCAAGCACGCTTAACTGCGGAGTTCTGATGGGATCCGGTGCATCAGTGCTGGTATGATCGCACCCATCGGAATCTGGCGGAACAAGTCTTTTATAGAGTGCACGCGGCTGCCGAGTCGTGCATACATCGCGCCAAATCTAAAGAGTTCGCAAGTCCGTAACTGACAGCTCGGAAGCGGCGAGCTAAGAGTTCGTTACGGACGGTAGCTCGACCGCCTTCATCGCCCCGTGCGAGCACTGGGTTTCGTCCGTGTGTTGCAGGAAAAAGGGGCCTCCAATGTGGTTTTCAGTGTCAGGCGGCGTCCGTAAAGGAATTTCGGTAATTTCGATTGAACAAGGACGGAAGGCCTGATTTGGAAGCTTTTTTCTCTTCCTGGTCAGTCCTCATCCGGCGGCCGCAGCAAATGAAACGAGAAAGATCGGTGGTTTTGAGAAAGAAAAAAACAACGAAAAAGGGGTGCAACACGAGGACTTCCCAGGAGGTCACCCATCCCAGTACCACTCTCGCCCAAGCACGCTTAACTGCGGAGTTCTGATGGGATCCGGGGCATTAGTGCTGGTATGATCGCACCCATCGAATTCTTGCGGAACAAATGTTTCATTGAGGGTACGCGACCGCTGAGTTGCGCATAAAGCACGCCGGCTCCAAAGAGGTCGTAAGTTCGTAACTGACAACTCGGAAGAGGCGAGCTAAGCTTGCGTTACGGACGGTACCTCGACCACCTTCATCGCCCCGTACATGCATGGGGTTTCGTCTGTGCGTTGTATTAAAAAACGACCTCTGATGTGGTTTTCAGGGCCTGGACGCGTCCGTAGGGGAATTTCGGTAATTTCAGGTGAACATGGGCGGAAGGCCTGACTTGGATGCTTTTTCCTCGTCCTGGTCAGTTCTCATCCAACGGCCGCAGCAGATGAAACGAGAAAGATCGGCGCTTTTAAGGACGAAAAAAACAAGGAAAAGGGGGTGCAACACGAGGACTTCCCAGGAGGTCACCCATTCTAGTACTACTCTCGCCCAAGCACGCTTCACTGCGCAGTTCTGATGGGATCCGGTGCATTAATGCTGGGATGATCGCACCCATTGGAATCTGGCGGAACAAATCTTTTATAGAGTGCACGCGGCTGCCGAGTCGCTCATACATCTCGCCAAATCTAAAGAGTTCGCAAGTTCGTAACTGACAGCTCGGAAGCGGCGAGCTAAGAGTGCGTTACGGACGGTAGCTCGACGGCCTTCATCGCCCCGTGCGAGCATTGGGTTTCGTCCGTGTGTTGCAGTAAAAAGGGGCCTCTAATGTGGTTTTCAGTTTCAGGCGGCGTCCGTAAAGAATTTCGGTAATTTCGATTGAATAAGGACGGAAGGGCTGATTTGGAAGCTTTTTCCTCGTCCTGGTCAGTCCTCATCCGGCGGCCGCAGCAAATGAAACGAGAAAGATCGGCGCTTCTAAGAAAGAATAAAACAACGAAAAAGGGGTGCAACACGAGGACTTCCCAAGAGGTCACCCATCCCAGTAATACTCTCGCCCAAGCACGCTTAACTGCGGAGTTCTGATGGGATCCGGTGCATTAGTGTTGGTATGATCGCACCCATAGAATTCTTGCGGAACAAATGTTTCATTGAGGGTACGCGGCCGCTGAGTTGCGCATAAAGCAGGCCGGCTCCAAAGAGGTCGCAAGTTCGTAACTGACAACTCGGAAGAGGCGAGCTAAGCGTGTCCATGCGGCGTTAGCGGACGGTAGCGGAGGTCTCTACCGACCTTCATCGCCCCGTGCATGCATGGGGTTTCGTCCGTGCGTTGTAGTAAAAAGGGGCCTCTGATGTGTTTTTCAGGGCCAGGAGGCGTCCGTAGGGGAATTTTTGTAATTTCGACTGAACATAGGCGGATGGCCTGATTTGGATGCTTTTTCCACGTCCTGGTCAGTTCTTATCCGCTGGCCACAGCAAGTGAAACGAGAAGGATCGGCGCTTCTAAGAAAGAAAAAAACAACGAAAAAGGGGTGCAACACGAGGACTTCCACGAGGTCACCCATATCCCCATTAATACTCTCGCCAAGCACTCTTAACTGGCGAGTTCATATTGGTATCCGGTGCATTATGTTGTATGATCGCCCCATCCGAATCTGCTGAACAAATTTTTTCATTGAGGGTACGGCGGCCGCTGTTGCGCATAAAGTCGCGTCTCCAAGAGGTCGCAAGTTCGTACTGAACAAACTCGGAGGAGGCGAGCTACGCGTGCGTTACGGACGGTAGCTCGACCACCTTCATCGCCCCGTGCATGCATGGGGTTTCATCCGTGCGTTGCAGTAAAAAGGGGCCTCTGATGTGTTTTTCAGGGCCCCGAGGCGGCCGTAGGGGAATTTCGGTAATTTCGACTGAACATAGGCGGATGGCCTGATTTGGATGCTTTTTCCACGTCCGGGTCAGTTCTTATCCGCTAGCCGCAGCAAATGAAACGAGAAAGATCGGCGCTTCTAAGAAAGAAAAAAAACAACGAAAAAGGGGTGCAACACGAGGACTTCCCAGGAGGTCACCCATCCCAGTACTACTCTCGCCCAAGCACGCTTAACTGCGCAGTTCCGATGGGATCCCGTGCATTGATGCTGGGATGATCGCACCCTTTAGAACCTGGCGGAACAAATCTTTTATAGAGCGCACGCGGCTGCCGAGTCGCTCATACATCGCGCCAAATCTAAAGAGTTCGCAAGTTCGTAACTAACAGCTCGGAAGCGGCGAGCTAAGCGTGCGTTACGGACGGTAGCTCGACCACCTTCATTGGCCCCGTGCATGCATGGGGTTTCGTCCGTGCGTTGCAGTAAAAAGGGGCCTCTGATGTGTTTTTCCGGGCCACGAGGCGTCCGTAGGAGAATTTCGGTAATTTCGACTGAACATAGGCGGATGGCCGGATTTGGATGCTTTTCCCACGTCCTGGTCAGTTCTTATCCGCTGGCCACAGCCAATGAAACGAGAAAGATCGGCGCTTCTAAGAAAGAAAAAAACAACGAAAAAGGGGTGCAACACGAGGACTTCCCGGGAGGTCACCCATCCTAGCACTACTCTCGCCCAAGCACGCTTAACTGCGGAGTTCTGATGGGATCCGGTGCATCAGTGCTGGTATGATCGCACCCATCGGAATCTGGCGGAACAAGTCTTTTATAGAGTGTCCGCGGCTGCCGAGTCGCTCATAGATCGCGCCAAATCTAAAGAGTTCGCAAGTTCGTAACTGACAGCTCGGAAGCGGTGAGCTAAGAGTGCGTTACGGGCGGTAGCTCGACCGCCTTCATCGCCCCGTGCGAGCATTGGGTTTCGTCCGGGTGTTGCAGTAAAAAGGGGCCTCTAATGTGGTTTTCAGTGCGAGGAGGCGTCCGTGGAGGAATTTCGGTAAATTCGAGTGAACAAAGGCGGAAGGCCTGATTTGAAAGCTTTTTCCTCGCCCCGGTCAGTTCCCATCCGACGGCCGCAGCAAATGAAGCGAGAAAGACCGGTGCTTTAAAGAAAGAAAAAAATAACGAAAAAGGGGTGCAACACGAGGACTTCCCAGGGGGTCACCCATCCTAGTACTACTCTTGCCCAAGCACGCTTAATTGCGCATTTCTGATGGGCTCCGGTGCATTAGTGCTGGGATGATCGCACCCATTGGATTCTTGCGGAACAAATGTTTCATTGAGGGTGAGCGGCCGTTGAGTTGTGCATACAGCACGCCAGCTCCAAAGAGATTGCAAGTTCGTAACTGGCAGCTCGGAAGCGGCGAGCTAAGAGTGCGTTACGGACGGTAGTTCGACCACCCTCATCGCCCCGTGCATGCACGGGGTTTCGTCCGTGTGTTGTATTTAAAAACGACCTCTGATGTGGTTTTCAGGGCCTGGACGCGTCCGTAGGGGAATTTCGGTAATTTCAAGTGAGCATGGGCGGAAGGCCTGACTTGGATGCTTTTTCCTCGTCCTGGTCAGTTCTCATCCGAGGGCCGCAACAGATGAAACGAGAAAGATCGGCGCTTTTAAGGAAGAAAAAAACAACGAAAAGGGGGTGCAACACGAGGACTTCCCAGGAGGTCACCCATCCTCATACTACTCTCGCCCAAGCACGCTTAACTGCGCAGTTCTGATGGGATCCGGTGCACTAATGCTGGGATGATCGCACCCATTAGAATCTGGCGGAACAAATCTTTCATAGAGTGCACGCGCCTGCCGAGTCGCTCATACATCGCGCCAAATCTAAAGAGCTCGCAAGTTCGTAACTGACAGCTCGGAAGCGGCGAGCTAAGAGTGCGTTACGAACGGTAGCTCGGCCGCCTTCATCGCCCCGTGCGAGCATCGGGTTTCGTCCGTGTGTTGCAGTAAAGAGGGGCCTCTAACGTGGTTTTCCGTGCCAGGAGGCGTCCGTGGAGGAATTTCGGTAATTTCGAGTGAACAAGGGCGGAAGGCCTGATTTGAAAGCTTTTTTCTCGTCCCGGTCAGTTCCCATCCGACGGCCGCAGCAATTGAAACGAGAAAGACCGGTGCTTTTAAGAAAGAAAAAAATAACGAAAAAGGGGTGCAACACGAGGACTTCCCAGGGGGTCCCCCATCCTAGTACTACTCTCGCCCAAGCACGCTTAATTGCGCATTTCTGATGGGATCCGGTGCATTAGTGCTGGAATGATCGCACCCATTGGATTCTTGCGGAACAAATGTTTCATTGAGGGTGAGCGGCCGTTGAGTTGTGCATACAGCACGCCATCTCCAAAGAGATCGCAAGTTCGTAACTGGCAGCTCGGAAGCGGCGAGCTAAGAGTGCTTTACGGACGGTAGCTCGACCACCCTCATCGCCCCGTGCATGCCTGGGGTTTCGTCCGTGTGTTGTATTAAAAAACGACCTCTGATGTGGTTTTCAGGGCCTGGACGCGTCCGTAGGGGAATTTCGGTAATTTCAAGTGAACATGGGCGGAAGCCCTGGCTTGGATGCTTTTTCCTCGTCCTGGTCAGTTCTCGTCCGAGGGCCGCAGCAGATGAAACGAGAAAGATCGGCGCTTCTAAGGAAGAAAAAAACAACGAAAAAGGGGTGGAACACGAGGACTTCCCAGGAGGTCACCCATCCTAATACTACTCTCGCCCAAGCACGCTTAACTGCGCAGTTCTGATGGGATCGTGCATCCATGCTGGGATGATCGCACTCCGTTAGATCTGGGCGAACAATCTTTCATAGATGCACAGCGGCTTGGTATGTGCCGAGTCGCTCATAGATCGCGCCAAATCTAAAGACTTCGCAAGTTCGTAACTGACAGCTCGGAAGCGGCGAGCTAAGAGTGCGTTACGGACGGTAGCTCGACCGCCTTCATCGCCCCGTGCGAGCATTGGCTTTCGTCCGTGTGTTGCAGTAAAAAGGGGCCTCTAATGTGGTTTTCAGTGCCAGGCGGCGTCCTTAAAGGAATTTCGGTAATTTCGATTGAACAAGGACGGAAGGCCTGATTTGGAAGCTTTTTCCTCGTCCTGGTCAGTCCTCATCCGGCGGCCGCGGCAAATGAAACGAGAAAGATCGTTGGTTTTGAGAAAGAAAAAACAACGAAAAAGGGGTGCAACACGAGGACTTCCCAAGAGGTCACCCATCCCAGTACTACTCGCGCCCAAGCACGCTTAACTGCGGAGTTCTGATGGGATCCGGTGCATTAGTGCTGGTATCATCGCACCCATCGAATTCTTGCGGAACAAATGTTTCCTTGAGGGTACGCGGCCGCTGAGTTGCGCATAAAGTACGCCGGCTCCAAAGAGGTCGCAAGTTCGTAGCTAACAACTCGGAGGAGGCGAGCTAAGCGTGCGTTACGGACGGTAGCTCGACCACCTTCATCGCCCCGTGCATGCATGGGGCTTCGTCCGTCCGTTGCAGTAAAAAGGGGCCTCTGATGTGTTTTTCAGGGCCACGAGGAGTCCGTAGGGGAATTTCGGTAATTTCGACTGAACATAGGCGGATGGCCTGATTTGGATGCTTTTTCCACGTCCTGGTCAGTTCTTATCCGTTGGCCCCAGCAAATGAAACGAGAACGATCGGCGCTTCTAAGAAAGAAAAAAACAGCGAAAAAGGGGTGCAACACGAGGACTTCCCAGGAGGTCACCCATCCTAGTACTACTCTCGCCCAAGCGCGCTTAACTGCGGAGTTCTAATGGGATCCGGTGTCAACCCCATTTGCTTGTGTATGGAATCCGCGCACTGTCATGCGGAACTCTGGCGAACAGTACATTTTTATAGAGTGTACGCGTCTGCCGAGTCTAATCGCTCCATAATGGGTTAGGTAGAAATGGCGCTAGTTAGTTGGTTTCAGATCGCGCAAAATCTAAAGAGTTCGCAAGTTCGTAACTGACAGCTCGGAAGCGGCGAGCTAAGAGTTCGTTACGGACGGTAGCTCGCCCGCCTTCATCGCCCCGTGCGAGCATTGGGTTTCGTCCGTGTGTTGCAGTAAAAGGGGCCTCTAATGTGGTTTTCAGTGCCAGGAGGCGTCCGTGGAGGAATTTCGGTAATTTCGAGTGAACAAGGGCGGAAGGCTTGATTTGAAAGCTTTTTCCTCGCCCCGGTCAGTTCCCATCCGACGGCCGCAGCAAATGAAACGAGAAAGACAGGTGCTTTTAAGAAAGAAAAAAATAACGAAAAAGGGGTACAACACGAGGACTTCCCAGGGGGTCACCCATCCTAGTACTACTCTCGCCCAAGCACGCTTAATTGCGCATTTCTGATGGGATCCGGTGCATTAGTGCTGGGATGATCGCACCCATTGGATTCTTGCGGAACAAATGTTTGATTGAGGGTGAGCGGCCGTTGAGTTGTGCATACAGCACGCCAGCTCCAAAGAGATCGCAAGTTCGTAACTGGCAGCTCGGAAGCGGCGAGCTAAGAGTGCGTTACGGACGGTAGGTCAACCACCCTCATCGCCCCGTGCATGCATGGGGTTTCGTCCGTGTGTTGTATTAAAAAACGACCTCTGATGTGGTTTTCAGGGCCTGAACGCGTCCGTAGGGGAATTTCGGTAATTTCAAGTGAACATGGGCGGAAGGCCTGACTTGGATGCTTTTTTCTCGTCCTGGTCAGTTCTCATCCGACGGCCGCAGCAGATGAAACGAGAGAGATCGGCGCTTCTTACGACACTCTAGTCAACAACAGGAGCGAAAAAAAGGGGTGCGAGCACGAGGACTGTCCCAGGGAGGTCACCCTCCTGCAAAACTGTACTCTCGCGGCCGCCCAAGCCACAGCTAATATCTCCGGAAGTTGCTTCAAAATGGCCGGTGCATCCAGTGCTGGTTGACTAGTGGGTAATCGTGCCATCCGCCCATCGGAATCTGTCGGAACAGGTCTTTTATAGAGTGTACGCGGCTGCCGAGTCGCTCATAGATCGCGCCAAATCTAAAGAGTTCGCAAGTTCGTAACTGACAGCTCGGAAGCGGCGAGCTAAGAGGGCGGTACGGACGGTAGCTCGACCGCCTTCATCGCCCCGTGCGAGCATTGGGTTTCGTTCGTGTGTTGCAGTAAAAAGGGGCCTCTAATGTGGTTTTCAGTGCCAGGAGGCGTTCGTGGAGGAATTTCGGTAATTTCGAGTGAACAAGGGCGGAAGGCCTGATTTGAAAGCTTTTTCTTCGTCCCGGTCAGTTCCCATCCGACGGCCACAGCAAATGAAATGAGAAAGACCGGTGCTTTTAAGAAAGAAAAAAATAACGAAAAGGGGTGCAACACGAGGACTTCCCTGGGGGTCACCCATCCTAGTACTACTCTCGCCCAAGCACGCCTAATTGCGCGTTTCTGATGGGATCCGGTGCATTAGTGCTGGGATGATCGCACCCATTGGGTTCTTGCGGAACAAATGTTTCATTGAGGGTGAGCGGCCGTTGAGTTGTGCATACAGCACGCCAGCTCCAAAGAAATCGTAAGTTCGTGACTGGCAGCTCGGAAGCGGCGAGCTAAGAGTGCGTTACGGACGGTAGCTCGACCACCCTCATCGCCCCGTGCATGCTTGGGATTTCGTCCGTGTGTTGTATTAAAAAACGACCTCTGATGTGGTTTTCAGGGCCCGGTCGCGTCCGTAGGGGAATTTCGGTAATTTCAAGTGAACATGGGCGGAAGGCCTGACTTGGATGCTTTTTCCTCGTCCTGGTCAGTTCTCATCCGACGGCCGCAGCAGATGAAACGAGAAAGATCGGCGCTTTTAAGGAAGAAAAAAACAACGAAAAGGGGGTGCAACACGAGGACTTCCCAGGAGGTCACCCATCCTAGTACTACTCTCGCCCAAGCACGCTTCACTGCGCAGTTCTGATGGGATCCGGTGCGTTAGTGCTGGGATGATCGCACCCATTAGAATCTGGGGGAACAAATCTTATATAAAGTGCACGCGGCTGCCGAGTAGCTCATACATCGCGCCAAATCTAAAGAGTTCGCAAGTTCGTGACTGACAGCTCGGAATCGGCGAGCTAAGAGTTCGTTACGGACGGTAGCTCGACCGCCTTCATCGCCCCGTGCGAGCATTGGGTTTCGTCCGTGTGTTGCAGTAAAAAGGTGCCTCTAATGTGATTTTCAGTGCCAGAAGGCGTCCGTGGAGGAATTTCGGTAATTTCGAGTGAACAAGGGCGGAAGGCCTGATTTGAAAGCTTTTTCCTCGTCCCGGTCAGTTCCCATCCGACGGCCACAGCAAATGAAACGAGAAAGACCGGCCGCTGAGTTGCGCATAAAGCACGCCGTCTCCAAAGCGGTCGCAAGTTCGTAACTGACAACTCGGAAGAGGCGGGCTAAGCGTGCGTTACGGACGGTAGCTCGACCACCTTCATCGCCCCGTGCGAGCATTGGGCTTCGTCCGTGCGTTGCAGTAAAAAGGGGCCTCTGATGTGTTTTTCAGGGCCACGAGGCGTCCGTAGGGGAATTTCGGTAATTTGGACTGAACATAGGCGGATGGCCTGATTTGGATGGTTTTTCCACGTCCTGGTCAGTTCTTATCCGCTGGCCGCAGCAAATGAAACGAGAAAGATCGGCGCTTCTAAAAAAGAAAAAAACAACGAAAAAGGGGTGCCACACGAGGACTTCCGAGGAGGTCACCCATCCTAGCACTACTCTCGCCCAAGCACGCTTAACTGCGGAGTTCTGATGGGATCCGGTGCTTCAGTGCTGGTATGATCGCACCCATCGGAATCTGGCGGAACAAGTCTTTTATGGAGTGTACGCGGCTGCCGAGTCGCTCATAGATCGCGCCAAATCTAAAGAGTTCGCAAGTTCGTAACTGACAGCTCCGAAGCGGCGAGCTAAGAGTGCGTTACGGACGGTAGCTCGACCGCCTTCATCGCCCCGTGCGAGCATTGGGTTTCGTCCGTGTGTTGCAGTAAAAAGGGGCCTCCAATGTGGTTTTCAGTGCCAGGAGGCGTCCGTGGAGGAATTTCGGTAATTTCGAGTGAACAAGGGCGGAAGGCCAGATTTGAAAGCTTTTTCTCGCCCCGGTCAGTTCCCATCCGACGGCCGCAGCAAATGAAACGAGAAAGACCGGTGCTTTTAAGAAAGAAAAAAATAACGAAAAAGGGGTGCAACACAAGGACTTCCCAGGGGGTCACCCATCCTAGTACTACTCTCGCCCAAGCACGCTTTATTGCGCATTTCTGATGGGATCCGGTGCATTAGTGCTGGGATGATCGCACCCATTGGATTCTTGCGGAACAAATGTGTCATTGAGGGTGAGCGGCCGTTGAGTTGTGCATACAGCACGCCAGCTCCAAAGAGATCGCAAGTTCGTAACTGGCAGCTCGGAAGCGGCGAGCTAAAAGTGCGTTACGGACGGTAGCTCGACCACCCTCATCGCCCCGTGCATGCATGGGGTTTCGTCCGTGTGTTGTATTAAAAAACGACCTCTGATGTGGTTTTCAGGGCCTGAACGCGTCCGTAGGGGAATTTCGGTAATTTCAAGTGAACATGGGCGGAAGGACTGACTTGGATGCTTTTTCCTCGTCCTGGTCAGTTCTCATCCGACGGCCGCAGCAGATGAAACAAGAAAGATCGGCGATTTTAAGGAAGAAAAAAACAACGAAAAGGGGGTGCAACACGAGGACTTCCCAGGAGGTCACCCATCCTAGTACTACTCTCGCCCAAGCACGCTTAACTGCACAGTTCTGATGGGATCCGGTGCATTAATGCTGGGATGATCGCACCCATTAGAATCTGGCGGAACAAATCTTTTATAGAGTGCACGCGCCTGCGGAGTCGCTCATACATTGCGCCAAATCTAAGGAGTTCGCAAGTTCGTAACTGACAGCTCGGAAGCGGCGAGCTAAGAGTTCGTTACGGACGGTAGGTCGACCGCCTTCATCGCCCCGTGCGAGCATTGGGTTTCGTCCGTGTGTTGCAGTAGAAAGGGGCCTCTAATGTGGTTTTCATTGCCAGGAGGCGTCCGTGGAGGAATTTCGGCAATTTCGAGTGAACAAGGGCGGAAGGCCTGATTTGAAAGCTTTTTCCTCGTCCCGGTCAGTTCCCATCCGACGGCCGCAGCAGATGAAACGAGAAAGATCGGTGCTTTTAAGGAAGAAAAAAACAACGAAAATGGGGTGCAACACCAAGACTTCCCAGGAGGGCACCCATCCTAGCACTACCCTTGCCCAAGCACGCTTAACTGTGCAGTTCTGATGGGATCCGGTGCATTAATGCTGGGATGATCGCACCCATTAGGATCTGGCGGAACAAATCTTTTATGGAGTGCACGCGGCTGCCGAGTCGCCCATACATCGCGCCAAATCTAAAGAGTTCGCAAGTTCGTAACTGACAGCTCGGAAGCGGCGAGCTAAGAGTTCGTACGGACGGTAGCTAGATCCTGGTTCCCCGCCTCATCCACGTGCGAGCATTGTGGTCGTCCGTGTTGTTTTTTTTTTTTTTTTTTTTTTTTTCTTTTTTTTTAAGGAAAAGGTGGCCTCTTAGTGGTTTCAGTGCCAGGAGGAATCGGAAGGAAATTCGGTAATGGTCGTTGAAACAAGGACGGAAGGCCTGATTTGGATGCTTTTTCCTCGTCATGGTCAGTTCTCATCCGACGGCCGCAGCAGATGAAACGAGAAAGATCGGCGCTTTTAAGGAAGAAAAAAACAACGAAAAGGGGGTGCAACACGAGGACTTCCCAGGAGGTCACCCATCCTAGTACTGCTCTCGCCCAAGCACGCTTAACTGCGGAGTTCTGATGGGATCCGGTGCATTAGTGCTGGTATGATCGCACCCATCGATTTCTTGCGGAACAAATGTTTCATTGAGGGTACGCGGCCGCTGAGTTGCGCATAACGCGCGCCGGCTCCAAAGAGGTCGCAAGTTCGTAACTGACAACTCGGAAGAGGCGAGCTAAGCGTGCGTTACGGACGGTAGCTCGACCACCTTCATCGCCCCGTGCATGCATAGGGTTTCGTCCGTGCGTTGCAGTAAAAAGGGGCCTCTGATGTGTTTTTCAGGGCCACGAGGCGTCTGTAGGGGAATTTCGGTAATTTCGACTGAACATAGGAGGATGGCCTGATTTATATGCTTTTTTCACGTCCTGGTCAGTTCTTATCCGCTGGCCACAGCAAATGAAACGAGAAAGATCGGCGCTTCTAAGAAAGAAAAAAAACAACGAAAAAGGGGTGCAACACGAGGACTTCCCAGGAGGTCACCCATCTTAGCACTACTCTCGCCCAAGCACGCTTAACTGCGGAGTTCTGATGGGATCCGGTGCATCAGTGCTGGTATGATCGCACCCATCGGAATCTGGCGGAACAAGTCTTTTATAGAGTGCACGCGGCTGCCGAGTCGCTCATACATCGCGCCAAATCTAAAGAGTTCGCAAGTTCGGAACTGACAGCTCGGAAGCGGCGAGCTAAGAGTTCGTTATGGACGGTAGCTCGACCGCCTTCATCGCCCCGTGCGAGCATTGGGTTTCGTCCGTGTGTTCCAGTAAAAAGGGGCCTCTAATGTGGTTTTCAGTGCCAGGCGGCGTCCGTAAAGGAATTTCGGTAATTTCGAGTGAACAAGGGCGGAAGGCCTGATTTGAAAGCTTTTTCCTCGTCCCCGTCAGTTCCCATCCGACGGCCGCAGCAAATGAAACGAGAAAGACCGGTGCTCTTAAGAAAGAAAAAAATAACGAAAAAGGGGTGCAACACGAGGACTTCCCAGGGGGTAATCCATCCTAGTACTACTCCCGCCCAAGCACGCTTAATTGCGCATTTCTGATGGGATCCGGTGCATTAGTGCTGGGATGATCGCACCCATTGGATTCTTGCGGAACAAATGTTTCATTGAGGGTGAGCGGCCGTTGAGTTGGGCATACAGCGCGCCAGCTCCAAGGAGATCGCAAGTTCGTAACTGGCAGCTCGGAAGCGGCGAGCTAAGAGTGCGTTACGGACGGTAGCTCGACCAACCTCATCGCCCCGTGCATGCATGGGGTTTCGTCCGTGTGTTGTATTAAAAAACGACCTCTGATGCGGTTTTCAGGGCCTGGACGCGTCCGTAGGGGAATTTGGGTAATTTCAAGTGAACATGGGCGGAAGGCCTGACTTGAATGCTTTTTCCTCGTCCTGGTCAGTTCTCATCCGACGGCCGCAGCAGATGAAACGAGAAAGATCGGGGCTTTTAAGGAAGAAAAAAAAAAACAACGAAAAGGGGGTGCAACACGAGGACTGCCCCAGGAGGTCACCCATCCTAGCACTACTCTCGCCCAAGCACGCTTCGCTGCACAGTTCTGATGTGGCCCGGTGCATTAATGCTGGGATGATCGCACCCATTAGAATCTGGCGGAACAAATCTTTTGCAGAGTGCACGCGGCTGCCGAGTCGCTCATACATCGCGCCAAATCTAAAGAGTTCGCAAGTTCGTAACTGACAGCTCGGAAGCGGCGAGTTAAGAGTGCGTTACGGGCGGTAGCTCGACCGCCTTCATCGCCCCGTGCGAGCATTGGGTTTCGTCCGTGTGCTGCAGTAAAAAAGGGCCTCTAATGTGGTTTTCAGTGCCAGGAGGCGTCCGTGGAGGAATTTCGGTAATTTCGAGTGAACAAGGGCGGAAGGCCTGATTTGAAAGCTTTTTCCTCGTCCTGGTCAGTCCTCATCCGGCGGCCACAGCAAATGAAACGAGAAAGATCGGTGGTTTTGAGAAAGAAAAAACAACGAAAAGGGGTGCAACACGAGGACTTCGCAAGAGGTTACCCATCCCAGTACTACTCTCGCCCAAGCACGCTTAACTGCGGAGTTCTGATGGATCCAAAGAACAGTCGCAAGTTCGTAACTCGACAACACTCGGAAGCGGCGAGCTAAGCGCGCGTTACGGACGGTAGCTCGACCACCTTCATCGCCCCGTGCATGCATGGGGTTTCGTCCGTGCGTTGCAGTAACAAGGGGCCTCTGATGTGTTTTTCAGGGCCACGAGGCGTCCGTAGGGGAATTTCGGTAATTTCGACTGAACATAGGCGGATGGCCTGATTTGGATGCTTTTTCCCCGTCCTGGTCAGTTCTTATCCGCTGGCCGCAGCAAATGAAACGAGAAAGATCGGCGCTTCTAAGAAAGGAAAAAACAACGAAAAAGGGGTGCAATACGAGGACTTCTCAGGAGGTCACCCATCCTAGCACTACTCTCGGCCAAGCACGCTTAACTGCGGAGTTCTGAAGGGATCCGGGGCATTAGTGCTGGTATGATCAACCCCGTACGAATCTAGGAACAAAGTATTTATAGAGTGCACGCGGCTGCCGAGTCGCTCATACATCGCGCCAAATCTAAAGAGTTCGCAAGATCGTAACTGACAGCTCGGAAGCGGCGAGCTAAGAGTTCGTTACGGACGGTAGCTCGACCGCCTTCATCGCCCCATGCGAGCATTGGTTTTCGTCCGTGTGTTTCAGTAAAAAGGGGCCTCTAATGTGGCTTTCAGTGCCAGGAGGCGTCCGTGGAGGAATTTCGGTAATTTCGAGTGAACAAGGGCGGAAGGCCTGATTTGAAAGCTTTTTTCTCGTCCCGGTCAGTTCCCATCCGACGGCCGCAGCAAATGAAACGAGAAAGACCGGTGCTTTAAAGAAAGAAAAAAATAACGAAAAAGGGGTGCAACACGAGGACTTCCCAGGGGTTCACCCATCCTAGTAAACTCTCGCCAAAGCACGCCAATGCGCATCTGTATTGGATGCCGGAGGTGCATAGTGCGGGAGATCGCCACACATTGGAATTCTTGCGGAACAAAAGTTTCATTGAGGGTGAGCGGCCGTTGAGTTGTGCATACAGCACGCCAGCTCCAAAGAGATCGCAAGTTCGTAACTGGCAGCTCGGAAGCGGCGAGCTAAGAGTGCGTTATGGACGGTAGCTCGACCACCCTCATCGCCCCGTGCATGCATGGGGTTTCGTCCGTATGTTGTATTAAAAAACGATCTCTGATGTGGTTTTCAGGGCCTGGACGCGTCCGTAGGGGAATTTCGTTAATTTCAAGTGAACATGGGCGGAAGGCCTGACTTGGATGCTTTTTCCTCGTCCTGGTCAGTTCTCATCCGACGGCCGCAGCAGATGAAACGAGAAAGATCGACGCTTTTAAGGAAGAAAAAAACAACGAAAAGGGGGTGC
>JAKOGI010005163.1:0-15745 GCA_029747015.1 Carnegiea gigantea | reverse complement strand
CACTCAATGACTTGATCTTGGGCTAATTCTCTTGTCTTAACCAAGGAATCACTCCAATTGGAAAAGGAAGAGAACCTAGAACACCACTTGAATGAGCCCAATTCAAGATATAGAACTAGGAATTTTGAGACACAAATGAGAATCACTCTCAAAGGTGCTTGTATTACTTTGGAAATCTCTTACAATGCTGAATGATTAGCTTCACATGCCCTTCCCCTTTTATAGACTCAGCAAAAGACAATCAAAAGACTCAAATAACTCCTAACAATTAAAACTAGCTAATGAAAAGTCTAAGAAAATGAAAAGACACATCATAAAAGGGGGTGGGGGAGGTTACAAGGAATATTCTAGGATTTTTGCAGCTGATTACATCAATCTAGAAGCATCTAAAACGTGCACAATATCATCCACACCAAGGATATGTAACCGAAGACTCTTCATTATTGCCAGCATTATCCTTGGCAAACTGCCTCAACTTCAACAGAGCATAACTTCCAGAATACTCGGCCAAATCACGCGTTCTTGGGCTTGTTAGAAAGCCCTGGAAGTCTATTTTCCAGAATGGGCTCATTTGCTCAATTGGATAAGCGGTTTGAAAGTTATGGCCCAAACAATGCACCTATCTCAGACTGGACTGGATCAGCACAACGTATCTTTGAGTGATATTTTGCCCAATCAAATGTCGTCCAAATTAAACAAACTTGGGCTTGTTTGAAAGCTGAAATCTTAAACTTCAAAACCATGTGGAGCCTCAAGTTGTGGGACCACTTTAGGTAGGCCAAAAGTGCACACAAAAAGCGGGAAATTTCTGGATGAAGGCGGCACTACCTCTTCGGGTATGAACGCCAATTTTCGGCAAAATTTTGCAACTTCTTTGACTTCTTCATGGTGTCTAAAGTCCTTGAACTCACATAATAAGAGAAAAATATGAGATTCCCATGAACGCTCTCGTTTGGACACTTTCTTCTTGGAAGTTGACTTAAATAAAAAGAAAATAAAAATGATGCATATGGGAATGCGCATCATACTCGCCGGGTGTTTTGAGTTTGTCCTCAACTCAATGGGTTAGAAGCCTCTCAAGAAAGGGGTCACGCTCACAATATGGGTGGCTCATCAAATTCACCTCATTATCTTTCTTGGCACCCTTCTTCGGGAGGATGCTCATTTCTTGCACAATCTCTTCTTGCTTCAACTCGGATCTTTGGGTCTCAAGTTCAATGGTCTCTTTATCACCACAGTCACCAAAAACAAGAGGGAGGTCAACTAGGCTTGAAGCTTTTTCTCCAAGGATCTCTTCATCTTTGTTTGGCTTTTGAGAAACCTTCTCTAAGGGAAATATTTCTTCTTTTTCCACCTTGAGTTCAATTTCTTCTTCAAGGCTTTCCTCCTGATCGTTCTCTTCTTCCATGGCTTTCCTTTCTTCCAAGGTAATGACCTCGTTGTTGGGCAATCAGTGGATTAAGTGTCCAAGCCTTGGCACTGAGACACCTCCTAGGTTGGGGGAAAGATCATTTGTGGGGTGGTTCGTTTTGGGGTGGAAGGAATGAACCCGTGAGCTTACGGAGATACTTTCTTCCCTGGGCAATGTAAGTGGATGGGTAAAAGGAAACCCTTCACAACTTACTACTCAATTTCTTCCAAGTTCTCACCTTTTCTTTTCCTTCTTTTTCGCTCAAAACTTTATTTAATCTCCACCACTGAAGTTTTTTGCACAGCCTCTCACTCTTGAAATAACCACTGTGAACTTCTCTTGGTCACTAAGGAACAACAAGCAAAAACTCAGTCCACCTTAGATAACCAACCTGCCAAAAATCTTCCTTTTCGCCATGAAATTTTGGAATTGCAAAGCAAGCATATCTAATATCAATAAGAGCTAGTTCTTTCTCCAAGTTCTTTGAAGACGGCATGAAGGATGAGGTCTAGGGTTCTTCGTGGATTGATTTGAAACGAAAGTTGGCTGTGGCAAAGGTGGCACGGTCGTGCAAGGGGGCACGGTCAGGCCGTGCTATGCCTCGGCTGAAGAAAATACAGAAAAGTAGAGTGGCACGGTCGTGCTTGGCGGCACGGGGGCACCGTGCTCTGTCTCGACTTGAAGATTTCTGGAAAAATGATATGGCACGGGCGTGTATGGTGGCACGGGGGCACCGTGCTGCTTCTCTGGTCTTCGAGACTCGGATTGCCGGTTTGTGCTCTTTTTTTTTTTGTATTTGGCTTGTGGATGGATGTGGGTGTGATGTGGCGAGCTTAAGAAACCTTGGGCTCTGTACCAATTGATGTATGTATGTGGGTGGCAAACTTGACCAAATCTCAAAACTCCAACTCAAAATAAGCCAAATTGGGAAGAGAAATGAAAGATGGATGAGATGAGATGAAGAATTTCACTACACAAGAAAAGGATAGACAAGATCGTATAATGAGATAATCTTAACGGAGCCACTCAATGGACTGACCTTGTGGCTTAATTCTCTTGTCTTAACCAAGGAGCACTCAATTGAAAAGAGAGAAACTGAACACCACTTGAATGAGCCAAATTCAAGATATAGAACTAGGAATTTTGAGACACAAATGAGAATCACTCTCAAAGGTGCTTGTATTACTTTGGAAATCTCTTACAATGCTGAAATGATTAGCTTCACATGCCCCTCCCCTTTTATAGACTCAGCAAAAGACAATCAAAAGACTCAAATAACTCCTAACAATTAAAACTAGCTAATGAAAAGTGTAAGAAAAATGAAAAGACTCATCATAAAAGGGGTGGGGGAGGTTACAAGGAATATTCTAGGATTTTTGCAGCTGATTACATTAATCTAGAAGCATCTAAAACGTGCACAATATCAGCCACACAAGTATATGTAACCGAAGACTCTTCATATTCCCAGCATTAATCCTTGCAACTGCCTCAACTTCAACAGCGCATAACTTCCAGAATACTCGGCCAAAGCACGCGTTCTTGGGCTTGTTAGAAAGCCCTGGAAGTCTATTTTCCAGAATGGCTCATTTGCTCAATTTGGATAAGCGGTTTGAAAGTTATGGCCCAAACAATGCACCCATCTCAGACTGGACTGGATCAGCATAACGTATCTTTGAGTGATATTTTGCCCAACCAAATGATGTCCAAATTAAACAAACTTGGGCTTATTTGAAAGCTGAAATCTTAAACTTCAAAACCCTGTGGAGCCTCAAGTTGTGGGACCACTTTAGGTAGGCCAAAAGTGCACACAAAAAGCGGGAAATTTCTGGATGAAGGCGGCACTACCTCTTCGGGTATGAACGCCAATTTCCGGCAAAATTTTGCAACTTCTTTGACTTCTTCATGGTGTGTAAAGTCCTTGAACTCACATAATAAGAGAAAATATGAGAGTTCCCATGCACGCTCTTGTTTGACACTTTTCTTCTTGGAAGTTGACCTTAAATAAAAATAAAAATAAAAATGATGCATATGGGAATATGCATCATTACAAGCCACTCATATAAACCTCCTTTAGTATTAAAGGCGGTTTTCCATTCATCACCTTCAAAAATGCGAATCTGATAATAGCCACTTCTAAGATCAATCTTAGAAAAGATAGCGGCTCCGTGTAATTCATCCAATAGATCTTCCAATCGAGGAATAGGATACCGGTACTTGATAGTGATCTTGTTTATTGCCCGGCTATCAACACACATACGCATGCTACTGATGTATACGTGGGTGGTAAGTGAACCAAATCAAACTCAAACAAATTCCAATTGATGTATACGTGGGTGGTAAGTGAACCAAATCAAACTCAAACAAATTCCAAACAAGAATCAAACCAAAGAAAAGTGAATATTGATGGAGACCATCGTGAGAAGCCCAAGGACCATCAAGCTCAGCCCAAGGAGGACTCACTCAAGCTTCAAGAAGTCAAGGAAGTTGCCAAACTTTGTCGGAAATTGGCGTTCATACCCGAAGAGGTAGTGCCACCTTCATCCAGAAATTTCCCGCTTTTTGTGTGCACTTTTGGCCTACCTAAAGTGGTCCCACAACTTGAGGCTCCACATGGTTTTGAAGTCTAAGATTTCAGCTTTAAAATAAGCCCAAGTTTGTTTAATTTGGACGTCATTTGATTGGGCAAAATATCACTCAAATATACGTTATGCTGATCCAGTCCAGTCTGAGATAGGTGCATTGTTTGGGCCATAACTTTCAAACCGCTTATCCAAATTGAGCAAATGAGCCCATTCTGGAAAATAGACTTCCAGGGCTTTCTAACAAGCCCAAGAACGCGTGATTTGGCTGAGTATTCTGGAAGTTATGCTCTGTTGAAGTTGAGGCAGTTGCAAGGATTAATGCTGTGAATATGAAGAGTCTTCGGTTACATATACTTGTGTGGCTGATATTGTGCACGTTTTAGATGCTTCTAGATTGATGTAATCAGCTGCAAAAATCCTAGAATATTCCTTGTAACCTCCCCCACCCCTTTTATGATGAGTCTTTTCATTTTTCTTAGACTTTTCATTAGCTAGTTTTAATTGTTAGGAGTTATTTGAGTCCTTTGATTGTCTTTTGCTGAGTCTATAAAAAGGGGAGGGGCGTGTGAAGCTATTCATTCAGCATTGTAAGAAATTTCAAAGCAATACAAGTACTTTGAGTGTGTTTCTCAAAAGTGCAACTAAATTCCTAGTTCTATATCTTGAATTGTGGCAAATTCAAGTGGTGTTCTAGGTTCTCTTCCTTTTCCAATTGGAGTGATTCCTTGGTTAAGACAAGAGAATTAGCCCAAGGTCAAGTCATTGAGTGGCTCCGTGAAGGATTATCTCAATTACAAGATCTTGTTCTATTCCTTTTTCTTGTGTAGTGAAATTCTTCATCCATCTCATCCATCTTTCATTTCTCTTCCCAATTTGGCTTATTTTGAGTTGGAGTTTGATTTGGTTCACTTGCCACCCACATATACATCAATTGGTATCAGAGCCAAGGTTCTTAAGTGACCCACATCACACCCACATACATCCCAAAAAGCCAAACATACAAAAAAAAAAAACAAAAAAAAAAAAGAGGCACAAACCGGCAAACCCAGTCTCGAAGACCAGAGAAGCAGCACGGTGCCCCCGTGCCATACCACACGACCGTGCCATATTCATTTTCCAGAAATCTGCAAGCCGAGACGCAGCACGGTGCCACCAAGCACGACCGTGCCACGGTAATTTTCTGCATTTCTTCAAGTCGAAGCATAGCACGGCCTGCCCGTGCCCCCTTGCACGACCGTGCCACTTTCCCTGCTGCCTATTCTTCCTTCAAAGCATCTCCAACATGTCTACAAAGTCCACAAGAAGCGACCAAGCACGTGTGGAAGAATTAGAAGCGCAAGTCACCTATCTTCGAACTCAACTTGGGCAACTTTTGGAGGAAAAACGAAGGTGGGTTCATAGCCCCACTCCCTCTCGTCCTCATGAACCGGTGGTCGAATTGGAAGAAGAAGTCTTTCAATCCCGAGCCAATTCTAGTGACGAAGAAGAAGAAGAGCACCATGAAGAAGGAAGTTTGGAAGAAGTTGAAGAAGGCCCCGATGAAGGAGAATTGCTAGTGATCCGCCGGGCCTTGAGTGGAATTGCCACTCAAAAGGACATGGAGCAAAGAGAAGCCATTTTTCACACCAGGTGTACCGTAGGAGACGAGGTTTGTTCCCTTATCATTGATGGAGGTAGTTGTGCTAACGTTGCCTCAAAGACTATGGTGGACAAACTCAAGCTGCAAGTCTCTCCTCGTCCAAATCCCTACACCATACAATGGTTGAATCAAGGCAAAGGTTTGTAAATTACTCACCGTTATCTTGTTTCCTTTTCAATTGGGAAAAACTATAAAGATGAGATTTGGTGTGATATAGTCCCCATGGATGCTTGCCATATATTATTGGGTAGACCATGGCTTTTTGATAGAAGTGTCATCCATGATGGCCGGATGAACACTTACTCTTTTCTCAAGGACCGTAAGAAAATCACTCTTACCCCTCTCAAAAGTCCTTCCCCCTCTCAACCAAAAGACAATCCTCATTTGGAAGTCTTCTTTACTACTCTTCTCAAATCTGAGCACCATGAGTATGAGTCTTTTAAAGACTTGATACTTTTACAAGAAGAGTCTAAGCCACCATCTCCCTCACATCCACTACTCACCCCTCTCCTACAAGCCTATCACCATGTTTTTCCACAAGAAATTCCACATGGCCTTCCCCCTCCAAGATCTATCCAACACAAGATAGACCTCGTTCCCAGATCCGTACTTCCAAACAAGAGATCATCCACTTGTCTTTGGATTTCTTGTGTTTCGCTTGGAGACATCCGGTATGCCGGCTTGTTTGGAAGTACGGATCCGGGAACGAGGTCTATCTTGTGTTGGATAGATCTTGGAGGGGGAAGGCCATGTGGAATTTCTTGTGGAAAAACATGGTGATAGGCTTGTAGGAGAGGGGTGAGTAGTGGATGTGAGGGAGATGGTGGCTTAGACTCTTCTTGTAAAAGTATCAAGTCTTTAAAAGACTCATACTCATGGTGCTCAGATTTGAGAAGAGTAGTAAGGAAGACTTCCAAATGAGGATTGTCTTTTGGTTTAGAGGGGGAAGGACTTTTGAGAGGGGTAAGAGTGATTTTCTTACGGTCCTTGAGAAAAGAGTAAGTGTTCATCCGGCCATCATGGATGACACTTCTATCAAAAAGCCATGGTCTACCCAATAATATATGGCAAGCATCCATGGGGACTATATCACACCAAATCTCATCTTTATAGTTTTTCCCAATTGAAAAGGAAACAAGACAACGGTGAGTAATTTGCAAACCTTTGCCTTGATTCAACCATTGTATGGTGTAGGGATTTAGACGAGGAGAGACTTGCAGCTTGAGTTTGTCCACCATAGTCTTTGAGGCAACGTTAGCACAACTACCTCCATCAATGATAAGGGAACAAACCTTGTCTCCTACGGTACACCTGGTGTGAAAAATGGCTTCTCTTTGCTCCATGTCCTTTTGGGTGGCAATTCCACTCAAGGCCCGGCGGATAACAAGCAACTCTCCTTCATCGGGGCCTTCTTCAACTTCTTCCAAGCTTCCTTCTTCATAGTGCTCTCCTTCTTCTTCGTCATAGGCATGTTCATCACATGCTTCTTGGTACTCCGCTAGGGAAACGATCCTCTTGTTTGGACACTCAGATGCATAGTGTCCCATACCTTGGCACCGAAAGCAACGAACCTTTGTCTTTAGATTTGGGCTCTTGTGTGGGGGTTTTGGAGGGGTTGGAGTGGTGTTTTTGGTTTGTGGTGGTGGGGGATTTTGTGGACGAGGAGGGTAGTACGGAAGCCTTTGTGTGGGGTAAGCACGAAAGAGAGGCTTGGAAAGGATACTCTTTCCCTTTGATTTCTTTTGTTGTTCTACCTTGTAGGCTAGAGAACTTAAGTCATCAAGGGATGAATATGGTTGCAATTCAACAATATGAGCAATAGACTCCATATTCACCGGGTAAATTGATTTTGCAAGCATTGTCGTTGATGCGCTTTAACACTTTAAAGGGGCCATCGGCTCTTGGCATCAACTTGCTCTTCCTTTTAGAAGGAAACCGTTCCTTCCTCAAGTGAACCCATACCAAATCACCGGGGTGGAACACCATCTTCTTCCTATGCTTGTTGGCATGGTCCTTGTAGGATGCATTGGCCTTCTCTATCTTGGACCTCACGGTCTCATGGAGCTTTTGAATCTCTTCAACTCGCTTGCTAGCCTCCATGTGAGGCTTCTCATTCATCTCCCTTGGAACAAGATCAAGGGGACTCAAAGGATCCAACCCATAAACTACCTTGAATGGGGACATACCCGTGGTCTTGCTAGGTGTTTTGTTGAAAGCGAACTCGGCATGAGGCAAGGATAAGTCTCAAGCTTTGAGGTTGGACTTCACTAGCACTCTTAGAAGGGTTCCCAAAGTCCGGTTGGTGACTTCGGTTTGCCCATCCATTTGGGGGTGGCATGAAGTGCTATACTTGAGCTTGGTTCCCATCTTCTTCCAAAGTGTCACCCAAAAATGGCTAAGGAATTTGGTATCCCTATCCGAAACAATGGATCTAGGGATGCCATGCAACCTCATTACTTCCTTAAAATATAATTCGGCAATGTGGGTGGCATCATTGGTCTTGGTACAAGGTATGAAATGGACCATCTTAGAAAAACGATCAACAACCACGAAAATGGAATCCTTACCCCGTTGTGTTCTTGGGAGGCCAAGAACAAAGTCCATGTTTACATCTTCCCAAGGATGGTTGGGAGTAGGTAAGGGAGTGTATAAGCCGTGGGGTAGGAGGTGGCTCTTGGCAACTTGGCAAGTTGCACATCTCTTCAACACATCTTGCACATCTTTGCTCATACTCGGCCAATAGTAATGTTCCCTTAGCATCATAAGGGTCTTGTTCTCTCCAAAGTGACCGGCAAGAGATCCTCCATAGACCTCACGTATGAGTAGCTCCCTTGTGCCACACTTAGGCATACACAATCTTGAACCCTTGAACAAAAACCCATCTTGGACAAGGAAGTCTCCTTTGGGATGCCGTAGACACTCCTTGTAGAGCTCTCCCAAATCTTCATCTTTCTCATAGAGGGACTTCAAATGCTCAAAGCCAAGGATGCAAGCATCAAGTTGGAATAGCAATAAGTGCCTCCTTGACAAGGCATCGGCTCCTTGGTTGAGCTTTCCGGACTTATGCTTGATGGTGAAGTTGAAAGATTGGAGGAACTCCACCCACTTGGCATGCCGTGAGTTAAGTTTATGTTGCCCTTGAATGTATTTCAAGGCCTCATGATCGGAGTGCAAGATAAACTCACTAGCTACCAAGTAATGATTCCAATGCTCAAGGCACCTCACTATTGCATAGAACTCCTTATCATAAGTGAAGTATTTTCTCCTTGAGTCACAAAGCTTCTCACTAAAGAAGGCTAAGGGCCGCCCCTCTTGAGTGAGTACTCCTCCAATACCAACTCCGGATGCGTCACACTCTACCTCAAACACTTTGTCAAAACATGGCAAGGCAAGAACCGGTGCTTGGGTGAGCTTGGACTTGATGGATTCAAAGGCTTCTTGGGCTTTGGGAGTCCACTTGAATGTTGCGCCTTTGATAACCTCGGTCATTAGGGCCATAATGGTGCTAAAGTTCCTTATGAACCGCCTATAGAAGGAGGCAAGCCCATGGAAACTTCGCACATCATGAATGCTTGTTGGGGTTGGCCATGACCGGATCGCTTCCACTTTGCTTTCATCAACCTTGATACCTTGATGGAGACCATCGTGAGAAGCCCAAGGACCATCAAGCTCAGCCCAAGGAGGATTCACTCAAGCTTCAAGAGGTCAAGGAAGTTGCCAAACTTTGCCGGAAATTGGCGTTCATGCCCGAAGAGGTAGTGCCGCCTTCATCCAGAAATTTCCCGATTTTTGTGTGCACTTTTGGCCTACCTAACGTGGACCCACAACTTGAGGCTCCACATGGTTTTGAAGCTTAAGATGTCAGCTTTAAAATAAGCCCAATTTTATTTAATTTGGACATCATTTGATTGGGCAAAATATCACTCAAAGATACGTTGTGCTGATCCAGTCCAGTCTGAGATAGGTGCATTGTTTGGGCCATAACTTTCAAACCGCTTATCCAAATTGAGCAAATGAGCCCATTCTGGAAAATAGACTTCCAGGGCTTTCTAACAAGCCCAAGAACGCGTGATTTGGCCGAGTATTCTGGAAGTTATGCTCTGTTGAAGTTGAGGCAGTTGCAAGGATTAATGCTGGGAATATGAAGAGTCTTAGGTTACATATATTTGTGTGGCTGATATTGTGCACGTTTTAGATGCTTCTAGATTGATGTAATCAGCTGCAAAAATCCTAGAATATTCCTTGTAACCTCCCCCACCCCTTTTATGATGAGTCTTTTCATTTTTCTTAGACTTTTCATTAGCTAGTTTTAATTGTTAGGAGTTATTTGAGTCTTTTGATTGTCTTTTGCTGAGTCTATAAAAGGGGAGGGGCATGTGAAGCTAATCATTCAGCATTGTAAGAGATTTCCAAAGTAATACAAGCACCTTTGAGAGTGATTCTCATTTGTGTCTCAAAATTCCTAGTTCTATATCTTGAATTTGGCTCATTCAAGTGGTGTTCTAGGTTCTCTTCCTTTTCCAATTGGAGTGATTCCTTGGTTAAGACAAGAGAATTAGCCCAAGATCAAGTCATTGAGTGGCTCCGTGAAGGATTATCTTAATTACAAGGTCTTGTTTATCCTTGTTCTTTTTGTTATTATTCTTCAAACCATCTCAAACTATCTTCCACCATATTCACTTTTCTTTGGTTGATTCTTGTTTAGTTTGAGTTTGAGTTGATTTGGTTCACTTACCACCCACATCTACATCAATTGGTATCAGAGCCAAGGCTTTTTAAGTGACCCACATCATACCCAAACACATCCCAAAAAGCCAAAATACAAAAAAAAAAAGAGGCACAAACCGGCAATCCGAAGTCTTGAAGACCAGAGAAGCAGCACGGTGCCCCCGTGCCACAACACACGACCGTGCCATATTCTTTTTCCAGGAATCTTCAAGTCGAGACGGAGCACGGTGCCCCCGTGCCGCCAAGCACGACCGTGCCACTCTACTTTTCTGCATTTTCTTCAGCCGAAGCATAGCACGGCCTGACCGTGCCCCCTTGCACGACCGTGCCACTTTCCCTGCTGCATATTCTTCCTTCAACGCATCTCCAACATGTCTACAAAGTCCACAAGAAGCGACCAAGCACGTGTGGAAGAGTTAGAAGCACAACTCACTTATCTTCGAACTCAACTTGGGCAACTTTTGGAGGAGAAAAGAAGGTGGGTTCATAGCCCCACTCCCTCTCATCCTCATGAACCGGTGGTTGAATCTGAAGAGGAAGTCCATCACTCCCATGCCAATTCAAGTGATGAGAACCCCCAAGGAGACGAAGGCAAGGAGGAAATATTGGTGGTGTCCGAATTGACATCCCCGAATTTGAAGGCCAACTTGATCCGGACTTATTTCTCGATTGGTTGCACACCATTGAGAGGATCTTTGAATATGAGGACATCCCGGAAGATAAGAAGGTAAAGCTTGTAGCCCTTAAACTCAGAAAATATGCTTCAATCTGGTGGGCTAACCTTGGAGCGAAAAGAGCAAGAAACGGGAAAGGGAAAATCAGAACTTGGGCCAAAATGAAAGAAAAACTCAAGGCCAAGTTTCTTCCCTCTCACTATGTGCAAGACAATTATCTCAAGCTCCATCGACTCAAGCAAGGATCCAAGAGTGTGGAAGAATACACTCGGGAGTTTGAACAACTCCTACTCAAATGCGATTTGAGAGAAGACGACTCACAAACCTTGGTAAGATACTTGACCGGTCTTGATGAGTCCATTGCTCATGTAATTGAGTTGCAACCCTATTCATCCCTAGATGACTTGAGTTCTCTAGCCTACAAGGTAGAGCAACAAAAGAAATCAAAGGGAAAGAGTGTCCTTTCCAAGCCTCTCTCTCGTCCTTACCCCACACAAAAGCCTCCGTACTACCCTCCTCGTCCACAAAATCCCCCACCTCCACAAACCAAAAACACCACTCCAACCCCTCCAAAACCCTCCACACAAGAGCCCAAATCAAAGGACAAGGTTCGTTGCTTTCGGTGTCAAGGCATGGGACACTATGCATCTGAGTGTCCAAACAGGAGGATTGTTTCCCTAGCGGAGTACCAAGAAGCATGTGATGAACATGCCTATGATGAAGAAGAAGGAGAGCACTTTAAAGAAGGAAGTTTGGAAGAAGTTGAGGAAGGCCCCGATGAAGGAGAGTTGCTTGTTATCCGCCGGGCCTTGAGTGGAATTGCCACTCAAAAGGACATGGAGCAAAGAGAAGCCATTTTTCACACCAGGTGTACCGTAGGAGACAAGGTTTGTTCCCTTATCATTGATGGAGGTAGTTGTGCTAACGTTGCCTCAAAGACTATGGTGGACAAACTCAAGCTGCAAGTCTCTCCTCGTCCAAATCCCTACACCATACAATGGTTGAATCAAGGCAAAGGTTTGCAAATTACTCACCGTTGTCTTGTTTCTTTTCAATTGGGAAAAACTATAAAGATGAGATTTGGTGTGATATAGTCCCCATGGATGCTTGCCATATATTATTGGGTAGACCATGGCTTTTTGATAAAAGTGTCATCCATGATGGCCGGATGAACACTTACTCTTTTCTCAAGGACCGTAAGAAAATCACTCTTACCCCCTCTCAAAAGTCCTTCCCCCTCTAAGCCAAAAGACAATCCTCATTTGGAAGTCTTCTTTACTACTCTTCTCAAATCTGAGCACCATGAGTATGAGTCTTTTAAAGACTTGATACTTTTACAAGAAGAGTCTAAGCCAACATCTCCCTCACATCCATTACTCACCCCTCTTCTACAAGCCTATCACCATGTTTTTCCACAAGAAATTCCACATGGCCTTCCCCCTCCAAGATCTATCCAACACAAGATAGACCTCGTTCCCGGATCCGTACTTCCAAACAAGCCGGCATACCGGATGTCTCCAAGCGAAACTCAAGAAGTCCAAAGACAAGTGGATGATCTCTTGTCCAAGGGTTTAATTCGGGAAAGTCTAAGCCCATGTGCCGTTCCCGCCCTCCTTGTTCCTAAGAAGGATGGTAGCATGCGTATGTGTGTTGATAGCCGGGCAATAAACAAGATCACTATCAAGTACCGGTTTCCTATTCCCCGATTGGAAGATCTATTGGATGAATTACATGGACATGGAGCCGCTATCTTTTCTAAGATTGATCTTAGAAGTGGCTATTATCAGATTCGTATTTTTGAAGGTGATGAATGGAAAACCGCCTTTAAGACAAAAGGAGGTTTATATGAGTGGCTTGTAATGCCATTCGGGCTTACTAATGCCCTGAGCACTTTTATGAGACTCATGAACCAAGTTCTCAAGCCCCTCATTGGAACTTGTGTTGTTGTTTACTTTGATGATATCCTGGTCTATAGCAAGACCGAGGAGGAGCATGCCAAGCATTTGCAACAAGTTTTGGAGATTCTTTCTCAAAAACAACTTTATGGCAATATGGAGAAATGCTTTTTCTTCACTCCTCAAGTGGTATTCTTGGGTTTCATTGTTTACGCCCAAGGCCTCCAAGTTGATGAAAGCAAGATCAAGGCTATTCAAGAGTGGCCAACTCCTACATCCGTCACTCAAGTAAGGAGTTTTCATGGCCTAGCCTCATTTTACCGGAGGTTCATTAGAAATCTCAGCACTATCGTGGCTCCTATGACCGAGGTAATTAAAGGCAAAGAGTTTTCATGGAATGAGCAAGCACAACAAGCCTTTGAAGAGATCAAGAAGAAGCTCCCTAGTTCCCCCGTTCTAGCCTTGCCTGACTTTACCAAAGTCTTTGAAGTAGAATGTGATGCATCCGGTGTAGGAATTGGAGCTGTCCTATCTCAAGAGAGGAGACCCATTGCCTTTTTTAGTGAGAAGCTCAACGATGCCAAGAAGAAGTACTCCACCTATGACAAGGAGTTTTATGCAATCATTAGAGCATTGGAGCATTGGCGTCATTACTTAGTTGGAGGTGAGTTCATCCTTCATTCCGAACATGAAGCTCTCAAATACATTCAAGGACAACACAAGCTCAACCCTAGACATGCTAAATGGGTAGAGTATCTTCAGTCCTTCCACTTCACTATCCAACATAAGGCGGGTGCTCTCAACAAAGGAGCTGATGCATTGTCAAGAAGGTACTTATTACTCTCCACTTTGAGTACTAAAGTACTTGGGTTTGAAGTTGTTAAAGATTTGTACCCAAAAGATGATGATTTCAAGGACATTTTTGAGAAGTGTCTTAAACACCCCCATGGGTTGTTCCACTTAGAAGATGGGTTCCTATTCAAAGGTTCACGCCTTTGTATACCTCAATGTGGATTTTGTGAACTGCTTATCCAAGAGCTGCATGGAGGAGCCCTAGCTGGCCATTTTGGTGTTGAGAAGACTAGATCAATGTTGAAGGAACACTACTATTGGCCTAAGATGTCAAGAGATGTAGAGCACTTCATCAAAAGATGTTCTACTTGTCAAATGGCTAAGAGCCATTCTTTGCCCCAAGGATTGTATTCTCCACTCCCCATTCCTCAAGCCCCTTGGGAAGATATTAGCCTGGATTTTATCACGGGTTTGCCTAGAACCCAAAGGAACAAAGACTCCATTTTGGTGGTTGTGGATCGATTCTCCAAGATGGCGCATTTCATCCCTTGCCACACCACTAATGATGCTACTCAAGTGGCTAATCTTTACTTCAAGGAGATTGTGAGACTACATGGCATTCCAAAGAGCATGGTATCTGATCGGGACTCCAAGTTTCTTAGTCATTTTGGCTAACTCTATGGCGCAAATTGGGTACTCAACTCAAGTTTAGCACTACCTGTCATCCCCAACCTGATGGCCAAACTGAAGTCACTAATAGGACTTTGGGTACCTTACTTCGAGTCCTAGTGAAGAAGCATTTGAAGAATTGGGATGAGTTGCTACCACATGCCGAGTTTGCATTCAATCGAGTGCCTAGTAAGTCGACCCAACCCTCTCCATTTCAAGTTGTGTATGGCTACAATCCCAAGAGTCCCTTGGATCTTGTTCCCATTCCAACTCCCACAAAATTTAGTTGGGAAGCTGAAAAAAGAGCCAAGGAGATGCAAGATCTTCATGCAAGAGTTAGAGATAACATTGCCAAGGCTAATGAAAGAGCCATGCAAAGCGCCAATAAGCATCGCAAGGAGGTACATTTTCAACCAGGACATTTGGTATGGATTCACATGAGGAAGGAGCGTTTCCCTTCAAAGAGAAAATCTAAGTTGATGCCGCGTTCCGATGGTCCATTTGAAATCCTTGAGAAGGTTGGGGCCAATGCATACAAGGTTGATCTACCTGGAGATTATGGAGTTTCGGCTACCTTCAATGTCTCCGATCTTAGCCCCTATTTCGATGATGAGCCCCTTCCTAGTTTGAGGGCAAACTTTCACTTACCCGGGGGGTAATGATGGAGACCATCGTGAGAAGCCCAAGGACCATCAAGCTCAGCCCAAGGAGGATTCACTCAAGCTTCAAGAGGTCAAGGAAGTTGCCAAACTTTGCCGGAAATTGGCGTTCATGCCCGAAGAGGTAGTGCCGCCTTTATCCAGAAATTTCCCGATTTTTGTGTGCACTTTTGGCCTACCTAACGTGGACCCACAACTTGAGGCTCCACATGGTTTTGAAGCTTAAGATGTCAGCTTTAAAGTAAGCCCAATTTTATTTAATTTGGACATCATTTGATTGGGCAAAATATCACTCAAAGATACGTTGTGCTGATCCAGTCCAGTCTGAGATAGGTGCATTGTTTGGGCCATCACTTTCAAACCGCTTATCCAAATTGAGCAAATGAGCCCATTCTGGAAAATAGACTTCCAGGGCTTTCTAACAAGCCAAGAACGCGTGATTTGGCCGAGTATTCTGGAAGTTATGCTCTGTTGAAGTTGAGGCAGTTGCAAGGATTAATGCTGGGAATATGAAGAGTCTTAGGTTAAATATATTTGTGTGGCTGATATTGTGCACGTTTTAGATGCTTCTAGATTGATGTAATCAGCTGCAAAAATCCTAGAATATTCCTTGTAACCTCCCCCACCCCCTTTATGATGAGTCTTTTCATTTTACTTAGTCTTTTCATTGGCTAGTTTTAATTGTTAGGAGTTATT
>JAKOGI010005162.1:0-15747 GCA_029747015.1 Carnegiea gigantea | reverse complement strand
AACACGACGACTTCTAAGGAGGTCACCCATCCTAGTACTACTCTCGCCCAAGCACGCTTAACTGCGGAGTTCTGATGGGATCCGGTGCATTAGTGCTGGGATGATCGCACCCATCGAATACCTGCGGAACAAATGTTTCATTGAGGGTACGCGGCCGCTGAGTTGCGCATAAAGCACGCCCGCTCCAAAGAGGTCGCAAGTTCGTATCCGACAACTCGGAGGAGGCGAGCTAAGCGTGCGTTACGGACGATAGCTCGACCACCTTTATCGCCCCGTGCATGCATGGGGTTTCGTCCGTGCGTTGGAGTAAAAAGGGGCCTCTGATGTGTTTTTCAGGGCCACGAGGCGTCCGTAGGGGAATTTCGGTAATTTCGACTGAACATAGGCGGATCGCCTGATTTGGATGCTTTTTCCACGTCCTGGTCAGTCCTTATTTTATTATGCGACAGCTGGCCACTGACACGAGCAAAGAGAAAGCCTACGCGAGAAACAAGGCAATCACGGCCGCTTAATAAGACTAAGCAATAACAAAACACACGCACGAAAAAGAAGGGGAAGACTGATGCAAAACCACGAGGACTTCCCAGGAGGTCACCATCCTAGCACTACTCTCGCCCAAGCACGCTTAACTGCGGAGTTCTGATGGGATCCGGTGCATCAGTGCTGGTATGATCGCACCCATCGGAATCTGGCGGAATAAGTCTTTTATAGAGTCTATGCGGTTGCCGAGTCGCTCATAGATCGCGCCAAATCTAAAGAGTTCGCAAGTTCGTAACTGACAGCTCGGAAACGGCGAGCTAAGAGTGCGTTACGGACGGTAGCTCGGCCGCCTTCATCGCCCCTTGCGAGCATTGAGTTTCGTCCGTATGTTGCAGTAAAAAGGGGCCTCTAATGTGGTTTTCAGTGCCCGGAGGCGTCCGTGGAGGAATTTCGGTATTTTCGAGTGAACAAGGGCGGAAGGCCTGATTTTAAAGCTTTTTCCTCGTCCCGGTCAGCTCCCATCCGACGGCCGCAGCAAATGAAACGAGAAAGACCGGCCCTTTTAAGAAAGAAAAAAATAACGAAAAAGGGGTGCAACACGAGGACTTCCCAGGGGGTCACCCATCCTTGTACTACTCTCACCCAAGCACGCTTAATTGTGCATTTCTGATGGGATCCGGTGCGTTAGTGCTAGGATGATCGCACCCGTTGGATTCTTGCGGAACAAATGTTTCATTGAGGGTGAGCGGCCGTTGAGTTGTGCATACAGCACGCTAGCTCCAAAGAGATCGCAAGTTCGTAACTGGCAGCTCGGAAGCGGCGAGCTAAGAGTGCGTTACGGACGGTAGCTCGACCACCATCATCGCCCCGTGCATGCATGGGGTTTCGTCCGTGTGTTGTATTAAAAAACGACCTCTGATGTGGTTGTCAGGGCCTGGACGCGTCCGTAGGGGAATTTCGGTAATTTCAAGTGAAAATGCGCGGAAGGCCTGACTTGGATGCTTTTTCCTCGTCCTGGTCAGTTCTCATCCGACGGCCACAGCAGATGAAACGAGAAAGATCGGCGCTTTTAAGGAAGAAAAAAAACAACGAAAAGGGGGTGCAACACGAGGACTTCCCAGGAGGTCAGCCATCCAAGTACTAGTCTCGCCCAAGCACGCTTAACTGCGCAGTTCTGATGGGATCCGGTGCATTAATGCTGGGATGATCGCACCCATTAGACTCTGGCGGAACAAATCTTTTATAGAGTGCACGCGGCTGCCGAGTCGCTCATACATCGCGCCAAATCTAAAGAGTTCGCTAGTTCGTAACTGACAGCTCAGAAGCGGCGAGCTAAGAGTTCGTTACGGACGGTAGCTCGACCGCCTTCATCGCCCCGTGCGAGCACGGGGGTTCGTCCGTGTGTTGCAGTAAAAAGGGGCCTCTAATGTGGTTTTCAGTGCCAGGCGGCGTCCGTAAAGGAATTTCGGTAATTTCGATTGAACAAGGACGGAAGGCCTGATTTGGAAGCTTTTCCCTCGTCCTGGTCAGTCCTCATCCGGCGGCCGCAGCAAATGAAACGAGAAAGATCGGTGGTTTTGAGAAAGAAAAAAACAACGAAAAAGGGGTGCAACACGAGGACTTCCCAGGAGTTCACCCATCCTAGCACTACTCTCGCCCAAGCACGCTTAACTGCGGAGTTCTGATGGGATCCGGTGCATTAGTGTTGGTATGATCGCACCCATCGAATTCTTGCGGAACAAATGTTTCCTTGAGGGTACGCGGCCGCTGAGTTGCGCATAAAGTACGCCGGCTCCAAAGAGGTCGCAAGTTCGTAGCTGACAACTCGGGGGAGGCGAGCTAAGCGTGCGTTACGGACGGTAGCTCGACCACCTTCATCGGCCCATGCGTGCATTGGGTTTCGCCCGTGCGTTACAGTAAAAAGGGGCCTCTGATGTGTTTTTCAGGGCCACGAGGCGTCCGTAGGGGAACTTCGGTAATTTCGACTGAACATAGGCGGATGGCCTGATTTGGATGCTTTTTCCACATCCTGGTCAGTTCTTATCCGCTGGCCGCAGCAAATGAAACGAGAAAGATCGGCGCTTCTAAGAAAGAAAAAAAACAACGAAAAAGGGGTGCAACACGAGGACTTCCCAAGAGGTCACCCATCCTACCACTACTCTCGCCCACGCACGCTTAACTGCGGAGTTCTGATGGGATCCGGTGCATCAGTGCTGGTCTGATCGCACCCATCGGAATCTGGCGGAACAAGTCTTTTATAGAGTGTACGCGGCTGCCGAGTCGCTCGTAGATCGCGGCAAATCTAAAGAGTTCGCAAGTTCGTAACTGACAGCTCGGAAGCGGCGAGATAAGAGTGCGTTACGGACGGTAGCTCGACCGCCTTCATCGCCCCGTGCGAGCACTGGGTTTTGTCCGTGTGTTGCAGTAAAAACGGGCCTCTAATGTGGATTTCAGTGCCAGGAGGCGTCCGTGGAGGAATTTCGGTAATTTCGAGTGAACAAGGGCGGAAGGCCTGATTTGAAAGCTTTTCCCTCGTCCCGGTCAGTTCCCATCCGACGGCCGCAGCAAATGAAACGAGAAAGACCGGTGCTTTTAAGAAAGAAAAAAATAACGAAAAAGGGGTGCAACACGAGGACGTCCCAGGGAGTCAGCCATCCTAGTACTACTCACGCCCAAGCACGCTTAATTGCGCATTTCTGATGGGATCCGGTGCATTAGTGCTGGGATGATCGCACCCATTGGATTCTTGCGGAACAAATGTTTCATTGATGGTGAGCGGCCGTTGAGTTGTGCATACAGCACGCCAGCTCCAAAGAGATCGCAAGTTCGTAACTGGCCGCTCGGAAGCGGCGAGCTAAGAGTGCGTTACGGACGGTAGCTCGACCACCCTCACCGCCCCGTGCATGCTTGGGGTTTCGTCCGGGTGTTGCATTAAAAAACGACCTCTGATGTGGTTTTCAGAGCCTGGACGCGTCCGTAGGGGAATTTCGGTAATTTCAAGTGAACATGGGCGGAAGGCCTGACTTGGATGCTTTCTTCTCGTCCTGATCAGTTCTCATCCGACGGCCGCAGCAGATGAAACGAGAAAGATCGACGCTTTTAAGGAAGAAAAAAAACAACGAAAAGGGGGTGCAACACGAGGACTTCCCAGGAGGTCACCCATCCTAGTATTACTCTTTCCCAAGCACGCTTCACTGCGCAGTTCTGATGGGATCCGGTGCATTAATGCTGGGATGTTCGCACCCATTAGAATCTGGGGGAACTAATCTTTTATAGAGTGCACGCGCCTGCCGAGTCGCTCCTACATCGCGCCAAATCTAAAGAGTTCGCAAGTTCGTAACTGACAGCTCAGAAGCGGCGAGCTAAGAGTTCGTTACGGACGGTAGCTCGACCGCCTTCATTGCCCCGTGCGAGCACGGGGTTTCGTCCGTGTGTTGCAGTAAAAAGGGGCCTCTAATGTAGTTTTCAGTGCCAGGCGGCGTCCGTAAAGGAATTTCGGTAATTTCGATTGAACAAGGACGGAAGGCCAGATTTGGAAGCTTTTTCCTCGTCCAGGTCAGTCCTCATCCGGCGGCCGCAGCAAATGAAACGAGAAAGATCGGTGGTTTTGAGAAAGAAAAAACAACGAAAAAGGGGTGCAACACGAGGACTTCCGAGGAGGTCACCCATCCCGGTACTACTCTCGCCCAAGCACGCTTAACTGCGGAGTTCTGATGGGATCCGGTGCATGAGTGCTGGTATGATCGCACCCATCGAATTCTTGCGGAACAAATGTTTCCTTGAGGGTACGCGGCCGCTGAGTTGCGCATAAAGTACGCCGGCTCCAAAGAGGTCGCAAGTTCGTAGCTGACAACTCGGAGGAGGCGAGCTAAGCGTGCGTTACGGACGGTAGCTCGACCACCTTCATCGCCCCGTGCATGCATGGGGTTTCGTCCGTGCGTTGCAGTAAAAAGGGGCCTCTGATGTGTTTTCAGGGCCACGAGGCGTCCGTAGGGGAATTTCTGTAATTTCGACTGAACATAGGCGGATGGCCTGATTTGGATGCTTTTTCCACGTCCTGGTCAAGTTTTTTATCCGCTGTCCCAGCAAATTCAACGAGCAAGATCGCGGCTTCTATCTAAAGAAATGAAAAAAACACGAAAAGAGGTGCACTACGAGGACTTCCCAGGAGGTCACCCATCCTAGCACTCCTCTCGCCCAAGCACTCTTAACTGCGGAGTTCTGATGGGATCCGGTGCATCAGTGCTGGTATGATCGCACCCATCGGAATCTGGCGGAACAAGTCTTTTATAGAGTGAACGCGGCTGCCGAGTCGCTCATAGATCGCGCCAAATCTAAAGAGTTCGCAAGTTCGTAACTGACAGCTCGGAAGCGACGAGCTAAGAGTGCGTTACGGACTGCAGCTCGACCGCCTTCCTCGCCCCGTGCGAGCATTGGGTTTCGTCCGTGTGTTGCAGTAAAAAGGGGCCTCTAATGTGGTTTTCTGTGCCAGGCGGCGTCCGTGGAGGAATTTCGGTAATTTCGAGCGAACAAGGGCGGAAGGCCTGATTTGAAAGCTTTTTCCTCGTCCCTGTCAGTTCCCATCCGACGGCCGCAGCAAATGAAACGAGAAAGAACCTGGTGCTTTTAGAAAGAAAAAATAACGAAAAAGGGGTGGGCAACACGAGGACTTCCCAGGGGTCACCCATCCTAGTACTACTCTCGCCCAAGCACGCTTAACTGCGGAGTTCTGATGGGATCCGGTGCATCAGTGCTGGTACGATCGCACCCATCGAAATCTGGCGGAAGAAGTCTTTTATAGAGTGTACGCGGCTGCCGAGTCGCTCATAGATCGCGCCAAATCTAAAAAGTTCGCAAGATCGTAACTGACAGCTCGGAAGCGGCGAGCTAAGAGTGCGTTACGGACGGTAGCTCGACCGCCTTCATCGCCCGTGCGAGCATTGGGTTTCGTCCGTGTGTTGCAGTAAAAAGGGGCCTCTAATGTGGTTTTCAGTGCCAGGAGGCGTCCGTGGAGGAATTTCGGTAATTTCGAGTGAACAAGGGCGGAAGGCCTGATTTGAAAGCTTTTTCCTCGTCCCTGTCAGTTCCCATCCGACGGCCGCAGCAAATGAAACGAGAAAGACCGGTGCTTTTAAGAAAGAAAAAAATAACGAAAAGGGGTGCAACACGAGGACTTCCCAGGGGGTCACCCATCCTAGTACTACTCTCGCCCAAGCACACTTAACTGCGCATTTCTGATGGGAATCCGGTGCATCATTTGCTGGTATGATCGCACCCATCGGAATCTGGGCGAAGAGTCTTTTATAGAGTGTACGCGGCTGCCGAGTCGCTCATAGATCGCGCCAAATCTAAAAAGTTCGCAAGATCGTAACTGACAGCTCGGAAGCGGCGAGCTAAGAGTGCGTTACGGACGGTAGCTCGACCGCCTTCATCGCCCCGTGCCAGCATTGGGTTTCGTCCGTGTGTTGCAGTAAAAAGGGGCCTCTAATGTGATTTTCTGTGCCAGGAGGCGTCCGTGGAGGAATTTCGGTAATTTCGAGTGAACAAGGGCGGAAGGCCTGATTTGAAACCTTTTTCCTCGTCCCTGTCAGTTCCCATCCGACGGCCGCAGCAAATGAAACGAGAAAGACCGGTGCTTTTAAGAAAGAAAAAAATAACGAAAAAGGGGGTGCAACACGAGGACTTCCAAGGGGGTCACCCATCCTAGTACTACTCTCGCCCAAGCACGCTTAATTGCGCATTTCTGATGGGATCCGGTGCATTAGTGCTGTGATGATCGCACCCATTGGATTCTTGCGGAACAAATGTTTCATTGAGGGTGAGCGGCCGTTGAGTTGTGCATACAGCACGCCAGCTACAAAGAGATCGCAAGTTCGTAACTGGCAGCTCGGAAGCGGCGAGCTAAGAGTGCTTTACGGACGGTAGCTCGACCACCCTCATCGCCCCGTGCATGCATGGGGTTTTGTCCGTGTGTTGTATTAAAAAACGACCTCTGATGTGGTTTTCAGGGCCTGGACGCGTCCGTAGGGTAATTTCGGTAATTTCAAGTGAACATGGGCGGAAGGCCTGACTTGGATGCTTTTTCCTCGTCCTGGTCAGTGCTCATCCGACGGCCGCAGCAGATGAAACGAGAAAGATCGGCGCTTTTAAGGAAGAAAAAAACAACGAAAAAGGGGTGCAACACGAGGACTTCCCAGGAGGTCACCCATCCTAATACTACTCTCGCCCAAGCACGCTTAACTGCGCAGTTCTGATGGGATCCGGTGCATTAATGCGGGGATGATCGCACCCATTAGAATCTGGCGGAACAAATCTTTTATAGAGTGCACGCGCCTGCCGAGTCGCTCATACATCGCGCCAAATCTAAAGAGTTCGCAATTTCGTAACTGACAGCTCGGAAGCGGCGAGCTAAGAGTTCGTTACGGACGGTAGCTCGACCGCCTTCATCGCCCCGTGCGAGCATTGGGTTTCGTCCATGTGTTGCAGTAAAAAGGGGCCTCTAATGTGGTTTTCAGTGCCAAGCGGCGTCCGTAAAGGAATTTCGGTAATTTCGATTGAACAAGGACGGAAGGCCTGATTTGGAAGCTTTTTCCTCGTCCCGGTCAGTCCTCATCCGTCGGCCGCAGCAAATGAAACAAGAAAGATCGGTGGGTTTGAGAAAGAAAAAACAATGAAAAATGGGTGCAACACGAGGACTTCCCAGGAGGTCGCCCATCCCAGTACTACTCTCGCCCAAGCACGCTTAACTGCGGAGTTCTGATGGGATCCGGTGCATTAGTGCTGGTATGATCGCACCCATTGAATTCTTGGGGAACAAATGTTTCATTGAGGGTACGCGGCCGCTGAGTTGCGCATAAAACACGCCCGCTCCAAAGAGGTCGCAAGTTCGTAACTGACAAGTCGGACGAGGCGAGCTAAGCGTGCGTTACGGACGGTAGCTCCACCACCTTCATCGCCCCGTGCATGCAGGGGGTTTCGTCCGTGCGTTGCAGTGAAAAGGGGCCTCTGATGTGTTTTTCAGGGCCACGAGTCGTCCGTAGGGGAATTTCGGTAATTTCGACTGAACATAGGCGGATGGCCTGATTTGGATGCTTTTTCCACGTCCTGGTCAGTTCTTATCCGCTGGCCGCAGCAAATGAAACGAAAAAGATCGGCGCTTCTAAGAAAGAAAAAAACAACGAAAAAGGGGTGCAACACGAGGAATTCCCAGGAGGTCACCCATCCTAGTACTACTCTCGCCCAAGCACGCTAACTGCGGAGTTCTGATGGGATCCGGTGCATCATTGCTGGTAATGATCGCACCCATCGGAATCTGTGGGGGGGGGGGGAACAGCTTTTTATAGAGTGTCACGCGGCTGCGAGTCCCTCATAATCGCGCCAAATCTAAAGAGTTCGCAAGTTCGTAACTGACAGCTCGGAAGCGTGCGAGCTAAGCGTGCGTTAACGGACGGTAGCTAGCATTCGACCGCCTTCATCGCCCCCGTGCGGCAGTGGGTTTTCGTCCGTGTGTTGCCAGTAAAAAGGGCCTCTGATGTGGTTTCAGTGCCGGGAAGCGTCCGTGGTGGAATTTCGGTAATTTCGAGTGAACAATGGCGGAAGGCCTGATTTGAAAGCTTTTTCCTCGCCCCGGTTCGGTTTCCCATCCGACGGCCGCAGCAAATGAAACGAGCAAGACCGGTGCTTTTAAGAAAGAAAAAAATAACGAAAAAGGGGTGCAACACGAGGACTTCCCAGGGGGTCACCATCCTAGTGCTCCTCTCGCCCAAGCACGCTTAATTGCGCATTTCTGATGGGATCCGGTGCATTAGTGCTGGGATGATCGCCCCCATTGGATTCTTGCGGAACGAATGTTTCATTGAGGGTGAGCGGCCGTTGAGTTGTGCATACAGCACGCCAGCTCCAAAGAGATCGCAAGCTCGTATTTGGCAGCTCGGAAGCGGTGAGCTAAGAGTGCGTTATGGACGGTAGCTCGACCACCCTCATCGTCCCGTGCATGCATGGGGTTTCGTCCGTGTGTTGTATTAAAAAAACTACCTCCGATGTGGTTTTCAGGGCCTGGACGCGTCCGTAGGGGAATTTCGGTAATTTCGACTGAACATAGGCGGATGGCCTGATTTGGATGCTTTTTCCACGTCCTGGTCAGTTCTTATCCGCTGGCCGCAGCAAATGAAACCAGAAAGATCGGCGCTTCTAAGAAAGAAAAAAACAACGAAAAAGGGGTGCAATACGAGGACTTCCCAGGAGGTCACCCATCCTAGCACTACTCTCGCCCAAGCACGCTTAACTGCGGAGTTCTAATGGGTTCTGGTGCATCAGTGCTGGTATGATCGCACCCATCGGAATCTGGCAGAACAAGTTTTTATAGAGTGTACGCGGCTGCCGAGTCGCTCATAGATCGCCCCAAATCTAAAGAGTTCGCAAGTTCGTAACTGACAGCTCGGAAGCGGCGAGCTAAGAGTGCGTTACGGACTGCAGCTCGCCGCCTTCAATCGCCCGTGTCGAGCATTGGGTTTCGTCCGTGTGTTGCAGTAAAAGGGGCCTCTAATGTTGGTTTTCAGTGCCAGGAGGCGTCCGTGGAGGAATTTCGGTAATTTCGAGTGAACAAGGGCGGAAGGCCTGATTTGAAAGCTTTTTCCTCGCCCAAGCACGCTTAATTGCGCATTTCTGATGGGATCCGGTGCATTAGTGCTGGGATGATCGCACCCATTGGATTCTTGCGGAACAAATGTTTCATTGAGGGTGAGCGGCCGTTGAGTTTTGCATACAGCACGCCAGCTCCAAAGAGATCGCAAGTTCGTAACTGGCAGCTCGGAAGCGGCGAGCTAAGACTGCGTTACGGACGGTAGCTCGACCACCCTCGTCGCCCCGTGCATGCATGGGGTTTCGTCCGTGTGTTGTATTAAAAAGCGACCTCTGATGTGGTTTTCAGGGCCTGGACGCGTCCGTAGGGGAATTTCGGTAATTTCAAGTGAACATGGGCGGAAGGCCTGACTTGGATGCTTTTTCCTCGCCCTGGTCAGTTCTCATCCGACGGCCGCAGCAGATGAAACGAGAAAGATCGGCGCTTTTAAGGAAGAAAAAAACAACGAAAAGGGGTCGCAACACGAGGACTTCCCAGGAGTCACCCATCCTAGTCTCACTCTTCGCCCAAGCACGCTTACTCTCTTCGTCAGTTCTGATGATCCGGGCAGACCTGTCCATTAACGCTGGGATGATCGCACCCTTAGAATTCTTGCGGAACAATCTTTTATAGAGTGCCGCGGCTGCAGAGTCGCTCATACATCGCGCGAACTCTTAAGAGTTCGCAAGTTCGTAACTGACAGCTCGGAAGCGGCGAGCTAAGAGTTCGTTACGGACGGTAGCTCGACCGCCTTCATCGCCCCGTGCGAGCATTGGGTTTGGTCCGTGTGTTGCAGTAAAAAGGGGCCTCTAATGTGGTTTTCAGTGACAGGAGGCGTCCGTGGAGGAATTTCGGTAATTTCGAGTGAACAAGGGCGGAAGTCCTGATTTGAAAGCTTTTTCCTCGTCCCGGTCAGTTCCCTCATCCGCGGCCGCAGCAAATGAACGAGAGGATCGGTGGTTTTGAGAAAGAAAAAACAACGAAAAAGGGGTGGCAACACGGGACTTCCCAGGAGGTCACCCATCCCAGTTACTACGCAGTCGCCCAAGCACGCTTAAACTGGCGGAGTTCTGATGGGAGTCCGGTGGCATTAGTGCTGGTATGATCGCAACCCCCTCGAATTCCTGCGGAACAAATGTTTCATTGAGGGTACGACGCTGCCCGCTGAGTTGCGCATAAAGCACGCCGGCACCAAACAGCGTCGCAAGTTCGTAGCTGACAACTCGGAAGAGCTGCTAAGCGTGCGTTACGGACGTAAGCTCGACCACCTCCATCGCCCCGTGCATGCATGGGGTTTCGTCCGTGCGTTGCAGTAAAAAGGGGCCTCTGATGTGTTTTTCAGGGCCACGAGGCGTCCGTAGGGGAATTTCGGTAATTTCGACTGAACATAGCGGATGGCCTGATTTGGATGCTTTTTCCACGTCCTGGTCAGTTCTTATCCGCTGGCCACAGCAAATGAAACGAGAAAGATCGGCGCTTCTAAGAAAGAAAAAAAACAACGAAAAAGGGGTGCAACACGAGGACTTCCCAGGAGGTCACCCATCCTAGCACTACTCTCGCCCAAGCACGCTTAACTGCGGAGTTCTGATGGGATGCGGTGCATCAATGCTGGTACGATTGCACCCATCGGAATTTGGCGGAACAAGTCTTTTATAGAGTGTACGCGGCTGCCGAGTCGCTCATAGATCGCGCCAAATCTAAAGAGTTCGCAAGTTCGTAACTGACAGCTCGGAAACGGCGAGCTAAGAGTGCGTTACGGACGGTAGCTCGGCCGCCTTCATCGCCCCTTGCGAGCATTGGGTTTCGTCCGTATGTTGTAGTAAAAAGGGGCCTCTAATGTGGTTTTCAGTGCCAGGAGGCGTCCGTGGAAGAATTTCGGTATTTTCGAGTGAACAAGGGCCGAAGGCCTGATTTTAAAGCTTTTTCCTCGTCCCGGTCAGCTCCCATCCGACGGCCGCAGCAAATGAAATGAGAAAGACCGGCGCTTTTAAGAAAGAAAAAAATAACGAAAAAGGGGTGCAACACGAGGACTTCCCAGGGGGTCACCCATCCTTGTACTACTCTCACCCAAGCACGCTTAATTGTGCATTTCTGATGGGATCCGGTGCGTTAGTGCTAGGATGATCGCACCCGTTGGATTCTTGCGGAACAAATGTTTCATTGAGGGTGAGCGGCCGTTGAGTTGTGCATACAGCACGCCAGCTCAAAAGAGATCGCAAGTTCGTAACTGGCAGCTCGGAAGCGGCGAGCTAAGAGTGCGTTACGGACGGTAGCTCGACCACCATCATCGCCCCGTGCATGCATGGGGTTTCGTCCGTGTGTTGTATTAAAAAACGACCTCTGATGTGGTTTTCAGGGCGTGAACGCATCCGTAGGGGAATTTCGGTAATTTCAAGTGAACATGGGCGGAAGGCCTGACTTGGATGCTTTTTCCTTGTCCTGGTCAGTTCTCATCCGACGGCCGCAGCAGATGAAACGAGAAAGATCGGCGCTTTTAAGGAAAAAAAACAACGAAAAGGGGGTGCAACACGAGGACTTCCCAGGAGGTCACCCATCCTAATACTACTCTCGCCCAAGCACGCTTAACTGCGCAGTTCTGATGGGATCCGGTGCATTAATGCTGGGATGATCTCACCCATTAGAATCTGGCGGAACAAATCTTTTATAGAGTGCACGCGCCTGCCGAGTCGCTCATACATCGCGCCAAATCTAAAGAGTTCGCAAGGTCGTAACTGACAGCTCGGAAGCGGCGAGCTAAGAGTTCGTTACGGACGGTAGCTCGACCGCCTTCATCGCCCCGTGCGAGCACGGGGTTTCGTCCGTGTGTTGTAGTAAAAAGGGGCCTCTAATGTGGTTTTCAGTGCCAGGCGGCGTCCGTAAAGGAGTTTCGGTAATTTCGATTGAACAAGGACGGAAGGCCTGATTTGGAAGCTTTTTCCTCGTCCTGGTCAGTCCTCATCCGGCGGCCGCAGCAAATGAAACGAGAAAGATCGGTGGTTTTGAGAAAGAAAAAATAACGAAAAAGGGGTGCAACACGAGGACTTCCCAGGAGGTCACCCATCCCAGTACTACTCTCGCCCAAACACGCTTAAATGCGGAGTTCTGATGGGATCCGGTGCATTAGTGGTGGTATGATCGCACCCATCGAATTCTTGCGGAACAAATGTTTCCTTGAGGGTACGCGGCCGCTGAGTTGCGCATAAAGTACGACGGCTCCAAAGAGGTCGCAAGTTCGTAGCTGACAACTCGGAGGAGGCGAGCTAAGCGTGCGTTACGGACGGTAGCTCGACCACCTTCATCGCCCCGCGCATGCATGGGGTTTCGTCCGTGCGTTGCAGTAAAAAGGGCCTCTGATGTGTTTTTCAAAAAAAAAAAAGGGCGCACAGAGGCGTCCGCAGGGGAATTTCGGGTAATTTCGCTGAATAAACATAGGCGGATGGGCCTGATTTGGATGCTTTTCCACGTCCTTGGTCAGTTCTATCCGCTGCCGCAGCAAATGAAACGAGAAAGAATCGGCGCTTCTAAGAAAGAAAAAACACGAAAAAAGGGGTCAACACGAGGACTTCCCAGGAGGTCACCCATCCTACCTACTCTCGCCCGCGCCTTAACTGTCTGAGTTCTATGGGATCTCCGGTGCATCAGTGCTGGTATGATCGCACCCATCGGAATCTGGCTGAACCAGTCTTTTATAGAGTGACGCGGCTGCCGAGTCGCCTCGTAATCGCCGCCAAATCTAACGAGTTTTTTCGCAAGTTCGGTACTGACAGCTCGGAAGCGGCGAGCTAAGAGTGCGTTAACGGACAGTAGCTCGACGCCCTTCATCGCCGCGTGCGAGCATTGGGTTTCGTCCGTGTGTTGCAGTAAAAAGGGGCCTCTAATGTGGATTTCAGTGCCAGGAGGCGTCCGTGGAGGAATTTCGGTTATTTCGAGTGAACAAGGGCGGAAGGCCTGATTTGAAAGCTTTTTCCTCGTCCCGGTCAGTTCCCATCCGACGGCCGGAGCAAATGAAACGAGAAAGATCGGTGCTTTTAAGAAAGAAAAAAATAACGAAAAAGGGGTGCAACACGAGGACTTCCCAGGGAGTCACCCATCCTAGTACTACTCACGCCCAAGCACGCTTAATTGCGCATTTCTGATGGGATCCGGTGTATTAGTGCTGGGATGATCGCACCCATTGGATTCTGGCGGAACAAATGTTTTATTGAGGGTGAGCGGCCGTTGAGTTGTGCATACAGCACGCCAGCTCCGAAGAGATCGCAAGCTCATAACTGGCAGCTCGGAAGCGGCGAGCTAAGAGTGCGTTACGGACGGTAGCTCGACCACCCTCATCGCCCCGTGCATGCATGGGGTTTCGTCCGTGTGTTGTATAAAAAAACGACCTCTGATGTGGTTTTCAGGGCCCGGACGCGTCCGTAGGGGAATTTCGGTAATTTCAAGTGAACATGGGCGGAAGGCCTGACTTGGATGCTTTCTTCTCGTCCTGATCAGTTCTCATCCGACGGCCGCAGCAGATGAAACGAGGAAGATCGACGCTTTTAAGGAAGAAAAAAACAACGAAAAGGGGGTGCAACACGAGGACTTCCCAGGAGGTCACCCATCCTAGTATTACTCTTTCCCAAGCACGCTTCACTGCGCAGTTCTGATGGGATCCGGTGCATTAATGCTGGGATGTTCGCACCCATTAGAATCTGGCGGAACTAATCTTTTATAGAGTGCACGCACCTGCCGAGTCGCTCATACATCGTGCCAAATCTAAAGAGTTCGCAAGTTCGTAACTGACAGCTCGGAAGCGGCGAGCTAAGAGTTCGTTACGGACGGTAGCTCGACCGCCTTCATTGCCCCGTGCGAGCACGGGGTTTCGTCCGTGTGTTGCAGTAAAAAGGGGCTTCTAATGTGGTTTTCAGTGCCAGGCGGCGTCCGTAAAGGAATTTCGGTAATTTCGATTGAACAAGGACGGAAGGCCAGATTTGGAAGCTTTTTCCTCGTCCTGGTCAGTCCTCATCCGGCGGCCGCAGCAAATGAAACGAGAAAGATCGGTGGTTTTAAGAAAGAAAAAATAACAGAAAAGGGGTGCAAGACGAGGACTTCCCAGGAGGTCACCCATCCCAGTACTACTCTCGCCCAAGCACGCTTAACTGCGGAGGTCTGATGGGATCCGGTGCATTAGTGCTGGTATGATCGCACCCATCGAATTCTTGCGGAACAAATGTTTCCTTGAGGGTACGCGGCCGCTGAGTTGCGCATAAAGTACGCCGGCTCCAAAGAGGTCGCAAGGTCGTAGCTGACAACTCGGAGGAGGCGAGCTAAGCGTGCGTTACGGACGGTAGCTCGACCACCTTCATCGCCCCGTGCGTGAATGGGGTTTCGTCCGTGCGGTGCAGTAAAAAGGGGCCTCTGATGTGTTTTTCAGGGCCACGAGGCGTCCGTAGGGGAACTTCGGTAATTTCAACTAAACATAGGCGGATGGCCTGATTTGGATGCTTTTTCCATGTCCTGGTCAGTTTTTATCCGCTGGCCGCAGCAGATGAAACGAGAAAGATCGACGCTTTTAAGGAAGAAAAAAACAACGAAAAGGGGGTGCAACACGAGGACTTCCCAGGAGGTCACCCGTCCTAGTATTACTCTTTCCCAAGCACGCTTCACTGCGCAGTTCTGATGGGATCCGGTGCATTAATGCTGGGATGTTCGCACCCATTAGAATCTGGCGGAACTAATCTTTTATAGAGTGCACGCGCCTGCCGAGTTGCTCATACATCGCGCCAAATCTAAAGAGTTCGCAAGTTCGTAATTGACAGTCCGGAAGCGACGAGCTAAGAGTGCGTTACGGACGGCAGCTCGACCGCCTTCATCGCCCCGTGCGAGCGTTGGGTTTCGTCCGTGTGTTGCAGTGAAAAGGGGCCTCTAATGTGGTTTTCAGTGCCAGGAGGCGTCCGTGGAGGAATTTCGGTAATTTCGAGTGAACAAGGGCGGAAGGCCTGATTTGAAAGCTTTTTCCTCGTCCCTGTCAGTTCCCATCCGACGGCCGCAGCAAATGAAACGAGAAAGACCGGTGCTTTTAAGAAAGGAAAAAATAACGAAAAAGGGGCGCAACACGAGGACTTCCCAGGGGGTCAACCATCCTAGTACTACTCTCGCCCAAGCACGCTTAATTGCGCATTTCTGATTGGATCCGGTGCATTAGTGCTGGGATGATCGCACCTATTGGATTCTTGCGGAACAAATGTTTCATTGAGGGTGAGCGGCCGTTGAGTTGTGCATACAGCACGCCCGCTCCAAAGAGATCGCAAGTTCGTAACTGGCAGCTCGGAAGCGGCGAGCTAAGAGTGCGTTACGGACGGTAGCTCGACCACCCTCATCGCCCCGTGCATGCTTGGGGTTTCGTCCGTGTGTTGTATTAAAAAACGACCTCTGATGTGGTTTTCAGGGCCTGGACGCGTCCGTAAGGGAATTTCGGTAATTTCAAGTGAACATGGGCGGAAGGCCTAACTTGGATGCTTTTTCCTCGTCCTGGTCAGTTCTCATCCGACGGCCGCAGCAGATGAAACGAGAAAGATCGGCGCTTTTAAGGACGAAAAAAACAAGGAAAAGGGGGAGCAACACGAGGACTTCCCAGGAGGTCACCCATCCTAGTACTACTCTCGCCCAAG
>JAKOGI010005161.1:0-15753 GCA_029747015.1 Carnegiea gigantea | reverse complement strand
GATGTAGATGTGGGTGGTAAGTGAACCAAATCAAATCAAACTCAAACTAAACAAGAATCAACCAAAGAAAAGTGAATATGGTGGAAGATAGTTTGAGATGGTTTGAAGAATAATAACAAAAGAACAAGGATAAACAAGACCTTGTAATTAAGATAATCCTTCACGGAGCCACTCAATGACTTGATCTTGGGCTAATTCTCTTGTCTTAACCAAGGAATCACACCAATTGGAAAAGGAAGAGAACCTAGAACACCACTTGAATGAGCCAAATTCAAGATATAGAACTAGGAATTTTGAGACACAAATGAGAATCAATCTCAAAGGTGCTTGTATTACTTTGGAAATCTCTTACAATGCTGAATGATTAGCTTCACATGCCCCTCCCCTTTTATAGACTCAGCAAAAGACAATCAAAGACTCAAATAACTCCTAACAATTAAAACTAGCTAATGAAAAGTCTAAGAAAAATGAAAGACACATCATAAAAGGGGGTGGGGGAGGTTACAAGGAATATTCTAGGATTTTTGCAGCTGATTACATCAATCTAGAAGCATCTAAAACGTGCACAATATCAGCCACACAAGTATATGTAACCGAAGACTCCTCATATTCCCAGCATTAATCCTTGCAACTGCCTCAACTTCAACAGAGCATAACTTCCAGAATACTCGGCCAAATCACGCGTTCTTGGGCCTGTTAGAAAGCCCTGGAAGTCTATTTTCCAGAATGGGCTCATTTGCTCAATTTGGATAAGCGGGTTGAAAGTTATGGCCCAAACAATGCACCTATCTCAGACTGGACTGGATCAGCAAAACGTATCTTTGAGTGATATTTTGCCCAATCAAATGATGTCCAAATTAAATAAAATTGGGCTTATTTTAAAGCTGACATCTTAAGCTTCAAAACCATGTGGAGGCTCAAGTTGTGGGTCCACGTTAGGTAGGCCAAAAGTGCACACAAAAATCGGGAAATTTCTGGATGAAGGCGGCACTACCTCTTCGGGCATGAACGCCAATTTCCGGCACTACCTCTTCGGGCATGAACGCCAATTTCCGGCAAAGTTTGGCAACTTCCTTGACCTCTTGAAGCTTGAGTGAATCCTCCTTGGGCTGAGCTTGATTGTCCTTGGGCTTCTCACGATGGTCTCCATCATTCCCCCCGGGTAAGTGAAAGTTTGCCCTCAAACTAGGAAGGGGCTCATCATCGAAATAGGGGCTAAGATCGGAGACATTGAAGGTAGCCGAAACTCCATAATCTCCAGGTAGATCAACCTTGTATGCATTGGGCCCAACCTTCTCAAGGATTTCAAATGGACCATCGGAACGCGGCATCAACTCAGATTTTCTCTTTGAAGGGAAACGCTCCTTCCTCATGTGAATCCATACCAAATCTCCTGGTTGAAAATGTACCTCCTTGCGATGCTTGTTGGCGCTTTGCATGGCTCTTTCATTAGCCTTGGCAATGTTATTTCTAACTCTTGCATGAAGATCTTGGATCTCCTTGGCTCTTTTTTCAGCTTCCCAACTAAATTTTGTGGGAGTTGGAATGGAAACAAGATCCAAGGGACTCTTGGGATTGTAGCCATACACAACTTGAAATGGAGAGAGTTGGGTCGACTTACTAGGCACTCGATTGAATGCAAACTCGGCATGTGGTAGCAACTCATCCCTATTCTTCAAATGCTTCTTCACTAGGACTCGAAGTAAGGTACCCAAAGTCCTATTAGTGACTTCAGTTTGGCCATCAGTTTGGGGATGACAAGTAGTGCTAAACTTGAGTTGAATACCCAATTTGCGCCATAGAGTTAGCCAAAAATGACTAAGAAACTTGGAGTCCCGATCAGATACCATGCTCTTTGGAATGCCATGTAGTCTCACAATCCCCTTGAAGTAAAGATTAGCCACTTGAGTAGCATCATTAGTGGTGTGGCAAGGGATGAAATGCGCCATCTTGGAGAATCGATCCACAACCACCATAATGGAGTCTTTGTTCCCTTGGGTTCTAGGCAAACCCGTGATAAAATCCAGGCTAATATCTTCCCAAGGGGCTTGAGGAATGGGGAGTGGAGAATACAATCCTTGGGGCAAAGAATGGATCTTAGCCATTTGACAAGTAGAACATCTTTTGATGAAATGCTCTACATCTCTTGACATCTTAGGCCAATAGTAGTGTTCCTTCAACATTGATCTAGTCTTCTCAACACCAAAATGGCCAGCTAGGGTTCCTCCATGCAGCTCTTGGATAAGCAGTTCACGAAATCCACATTGAGGTATACAAAGGCGTGAACCTTTGAATAGGAACCCATCTTCTAAGTGGAACAACCTATGGGGGTGTTTAAGACACTTCTCAAAAATGTCCTTGAAATCATCATCTTTTGGGTACAAATCTTTAACAACTTCAAACCCAAGTACTTTAGTACTCAAAATGGAGAGTAATAAGTACCTTCTTGACAATGCATCAGCTCCTTTGTTGAGAGTACCCGCCTTATGTTGGATAGTGAAGTGGAAGGACTGAAGATACTCTACCCATTTAGCATGTCTAGGGTTGAGCTTGTGTTGTCCTTGAATGTATTTGAGAGCCTCATGGTCGGAATGAAGGATGAACTCACCTCCAACTAAGTAATGACGCCAATGCTCCAATGCTCTAATGATTGCATAAAACTCCCTGTCATAGGTGGAGTACTTCTTCTTGGCATCGTTGAGCTTCTCACTAAAAAAGGCAATGGGTCTCCTCTCTTGAGATAGGACAGCTCCAATTCCTACCCCCGGATGCATCACATTCTACTTCAAAGACTTTGGTAAAGTCAGGCAAGGCTAGAACGGGGGAACTAGTGAGCTTCTTCTTGATCTCTTCAAAGGCTTGTTGTGCCTGCTCATTCCATGAAAACTCTTTGCCTTTAATTACCTCGGTCATAGGAGCCACGATAGTGCTGAAATTTCTAATGAACCTCCGGTAAAATGAGGCTAGGCCATGAAAACTCCTTACTTGAGTGACGGATGTAGGGGTTGGCCACTCTTGAATAGCCTTGATCTTGCTTTCATCAACTTGGAGGCCTTGGGCGGAAACAATGAAACACAAGAATACCACTTGAGGAGTGAAGAAAAAGCATTTCTCCATATTGCCATAAAGTTGTTCTTGTGAAAGAATCTCCAAAACTTATTGCAAATGCTTGGCATGCTCCTCCTCGATCTTCCTATAGACCAAGATATCATCAAAGTAAACGACAACACAAGTTCCAATGAGGGGCTTGAGAACTTGGTTCATGAGTCTCATAAAAGTGCTCGGGGCATTAGTAAGCCCGAATGGCATTACAAGCCACTCATAAAAACCTCCTTTAGTCTTAAAGGCGGTTTTCCATTCATCACCTTCAAAAATACGAATCTGATAATAGCCACTTCTAAGATCAATCTTAGAAAAGATAGCGGCTCCATGTAATTCATCCAATAGATCTTCCAATCGGGGAATAGGAAACCGGTACTTGATAGTGATCTTGTTTATGGCCCGGCTATCAACACACATACGCATGCTACCATCCTTCTTAGGAACAAGGAGGGCGGGCACGGCACATGGGCTTAGACTTTCCCGAATTAAACCCTTGGACAAGAGATCATTCACTTGTCTTTGGACTTCTTGAGTTTCGCTTGGAGACATCCGGTATGCCGGCTTGTTTGGAAGTACGGATCCGGGAACGAGGTCTATCTTGGGTTGGATAGATCTTGGAGGGGGAAGGCCATGTGGAATTTCTTGTGGAAAAACATGGTGATAGGCTTGTAGAAGAGGGGTGAGTAGTGGATGTGAGGGAGATGATGGCTTAGACTCTTCTTGGAAAAGTATCAAGTCTTTAAAAGACTCATACTCATGGTGCTCAGATTTGAGAAGAGTAGTAAAGAAGACTTCCAAATGAGGATTGTCTTTTGGCTTAGAGGGGGAAGGACTTTTGAGAGGGGTAAGAGTGATTTTCTTACGGTCCTTGAGAAAAGAGTAAGTGTTCATCCGGCCATCATGGATGACACTTCTATCAAAAAGCCATGGTCTACCCAATAATATATGGCAAGCATCCATGGGGACTATATCACACCAAATCTCATCTTTATAGTTTTTCCCAATTGAAAAAGAAACAAGACAACGGTGAGTAATTTGCAAACCTTTGCCGTGATTCAACCATTGTATGGTGTAGGGATTTGGACGAGGAGAGACTTGCAGCTTGAGTTTGTCCACCATAGTCTTTGAGGGAACGTTAGCACACATAGCATCTCTCCCACAATGCGACCACATCTTGTATGTTTGACACTCCCCCCAAGAAAGAACCTATTACTCCCCTGATGCTAGCCCACCCCCACACTTAGCGGTCGTCAGAGATTATCAATAGCGTATTTCCCTTTCGTCCTCACTATGTCCTTTTGAGTGGCAATTCCACTCAAGGCTCGGCGGATAACAAGCAACTCTCCTTCATCGGGGCCTTCCTCAACTTCTTCCAAACTTCATTCTTCAAAGTGCTCTCCTTCTTCTTCATCATAGGCATGTTCATCACATGCTTCTTGGTACTCCGCTAGGGAAACAATCCTCCTGTTTGGACATTTAGATGCATAGTGTCCCATGCCTTGACACCGAAAGCAACGAACCTTGTCCTTTGATTTGGGCTCTTGTGTGGAGGGTTTTGGAGGGGTTGGAGTGGTGTTTTTGGTTTGTGGAGGTGGGGGATTTTGTGGACGAGGAGGGTAGTACGGGGGCTTTTGTGTGGGGTAAGGACGAGAGAGAGGCTTGGAAAGGACACTCTTTCCCTTTGATTTCTTTTGTTGCTCTACCTTGTAGGCTAGAGAACTCAAGTCATCTAGGGATGAATAGGGTTGCAACTCAATTACATGAGCAATGGACTCATCAAGACCGGTCAAGTATCTTACCAAGGTTTGTGAGTCGTCTTCTCTCAAATCGAATTTGAGTAGGAGTTGTTCAAACTCCCGAGTGTATTCTTCCACACTCTTGGATCCTTGCTTGAGTCGATGGAGCTTGAGATAATTGTCTTGCACATAGTGAGAGGGAAGAAACTTGGCCTTGAGTTTTTCTTTCATTTTGGCCCAAGTTCTGATTTTCCCTTTCCCGTTTCTTGCTCTTTTCGCTCTAAGGTTAGCCCACCAGATTGAAGCATATTTTCTGAGTTTAAGGGCTACAAGCTTTACCTTCTTATCTTCCGGGATGTCCTCATATTCAAAGATCCTCTCAATGGTGTGCAACCAATCGAGAAATAAGTCCGGATCAAGTTGGCCTTCAAATTCAGGGATGTCAATTCGGACACCACCAATATTTCCTCCTTGCCTTCGTCTCCTTGGGGGTTCCTCATCACTTGAATTGGCATGGGAGTGATGGACTTCCTCTTCAGATTCAACCACCGGTTCATGAGGATGAGAGGGAGTTGGGCTATGAACCCACCTTCTTTTCTCCTCCAAAAGTTGCCCAAGTTGAGTTCGAAGATAAGTGAGTTGTGCTTCTAACTCTTCCACACGTGCTTGGTCGCTTCTTGCGGACTTTGTAGACATGTTGGAGATGCGTTGAAGGAAGAATATGCAGCAGGGAAAGTGGCACGGTCGAGCAAGGGGGCACGGTCAGGCCGTGCTATGCTTCGGCTGAAGAAAATGCAGAAAAGTAGAGTGACACGGTCGTGCTTGGCGGCACGGGGGCACCGTGCTCCGTCTCGACTTGAAGATTCCTGGAAAAAGAATATGGCACGGTCGTGTGTTGTGGCACGGGGGTACCGTGCTGCTTCTCTGGTCTTCAAGACTTCGGATTGCCGGTTTGTGCCTCTTTTTTTTTTTTTTGTATTTTGGCTTTTTGGGATGTGTTTGGGTATGATGTGGGTCACTTAAAAGCCTTGGCTCTGATACCAATTGATGTAGATGTGGGTGGTAAGGGAACCAAATCAACTCAAACTCAAACTAAACAAGAATCAACCAAAGAAAAGTGAATATGGTGGAAGATAGTTTGAGATGGTTTGAAGAATAATAACAAAAAGAACAAAGATAAACAAGACCTTGTAATTAAGATAATCCTTCACGGAGCCACTCAATGACTTGATCTTGGGCTAATTCTCTTGTCTTAACCAAGGAATCACTCCAATTGGAAAAGGAAGAGAACCTAGAACACCACTTGAATTAGCTAAATTCAAGATATAGAACTAGGAATTTTTGAGACACAAATGAGAATCACTCTCAAAGGTGCTTGTATTGCTTTGGAAATCTCTTACAATGCTGAATGAATAGCTTCACACACCCCTCCCCTTTTTATAGACTCAGCAAAAGACAATCAAAGGACTCAAATAACTCCTAACAATTAAAAATAGCTAATGAAAAGTCTAAGAAAAATGAAAAGACTCATCATAAAAGGGGTGGGGGAGGTTACAAGGAATATTCTAGGATTTTTGCAGCTGATTACATCAATCTAGAAGCATCTAAAACGGGCACAATATCAGCCACACAAGTATATGTAACCGAAGACTCTTTATATTCCCAGCATTAATCCTTGCAACTGCCTCAACTTCAACAGAGCATAACTTCCAGAATACTCGGCCAAAGCACGCGTTCTTGGGCTTGTTAGAAAGCCCTGGAAGTCTATTTTCCAGAATGGGCTCATTTGCTCAATTTGGATAAGCGGTTTGAAAGTTATGGCCCAAACAATGCACCTATCTCAGACTGCACTGGATCAGCACAACGTATCTTTGAGTGATATTTTGCCCAATCAAATGATGTCCAAATTAAATAAGATTGGGCTTATTTTAAAGCTGACATCTTAAGCTTCAAAACCATGTGGAGCCTCAAGTTGTGGGTCCACGTTAGGTAGGCCAAAAGTGCACACAAAAATGGGGAAATTTTTGGATGAAGGCGGCACTACCTCTTCGGGCATGAACGCCAATTTCCGGCAAAGTTTGGCAACTTCCTTGACCTCTTGAAGCTTGAGTGAATCCTCCTTGGGCTGAGCTTGATGGTCCTTGGGCTTCTCACGATGGTCTCCATCACAAGCTCAAGATATAACACTAGGACTTTGTTTTTGAGAGAGTTTGAAAACTCACAACTTCATTCATTCAAAAGTGCTTACAAGTGAGAGCCCCATCTGGTTTTTTATGCAAGTATGGCCGAACCCCCTCCCCTTCTAAGCAGCAAAATCAATAGCTAGGGACATTTGGGGAAGAGTTACACATCAAATCAACCAATGCTAGCTAAACACCTCACTACCTAGCTTAAGCTACTTCATTAGGGCCATAATGCCTCCTAAATGATGTTTCAAGCTTACAATGGTCCTAAAATGCAGTAAAGGTGAGTCATTAGGCAAGTGGGCAAGCAAAAACCAAGGGAAATCAGCCCCTTGTACCGGCTAGAGACAAACCGGTTAAAAGGGTGTTTTCCTTGTCCTTTTGGCTGGATAATACCAAAACAAGGGGGTGCTTTGGATGGGATTTGAACCCTTGACTTGATAAATATTTAAGTCCCCTTTCATGCTGCAAAATTTCAGAAAGAGTGGAGTTAAGTTGGTGGTCCAACTTTCTCCTTAATTTGGATGCTGCTGTTTTGGCGCCCAGCCTGCGCACTTGAAAAGATCTTGCTGATTGACTAACCAAACGACCTCCAAATCCTTTGCAACTTGGTTTATTGGATTCCTAACATCTTAAACTTAAAGAGAGGGGGCAAGGCAGTCATTCATCCCCTCACCTTCAAGTCCCAGAAGATGCACAAAACCGGGCCAATTTCCGGTTGAATCTGCCCATGTACTGTCCGAGTGGTCTATGACTTCTTTGACCAAGGCATGGATATTCTTGACTTCCTTGGGGCTTGAGGGGGTGTGTGGAGTTGCTGGTTGTGCATTTGGAGTTTGGTCATGATGGTCCCCATCATTCCCCCCAGCTTGAATGGAGTTTGACCTCAAACTTGGCAACTCTTCTTCTTCATCATAGTATGGGCTTAAATCAGCCACGTTGAAAGTGGCGGACACCCCATAGTCTCCGGGAAGGTCTATCTTGTATGCATTTGGGCCAATCTTCTCAAAGACTTCAAATGGCCCATCCGATCTTGGTAATAGCTTGGATTTCCGCTTGCTTGGGATTCTTTCTTTCCTTAAATGGACCCATACTAGTTCCCCGGGCTGGAAATGAGCTTCCCTCCTCTTCGCATAGAACTTAGCTTGCTCATTGAACTTTGCAATTCTTTCTCTCACCTTAGCATGAAGCTCTTGGACCTCCTTTGCTCTCTTTTCGGCTTCCCAACTAAATTTTGTGGGATTAGGAATGGGAACAAGATCAATGGGAGTCCGTGGGTTGTTGCCATACACAACTTGGAAGGGTGAGAGGCCCGTGGCCTTGCTTGGGGCTCGGGTGAATGCAAACTCCGCATGACAAAGGAGTTCATCCCAACTCTTAATGTTCTTCTTTACCAAGACCCTAAGTAATGTGCCCAAAGTGCGGTTTGTTACCTCGGTTTGGCCGTCCGTTTGGGGATGGCATGAGGTGCTGAATTTGAGACTAGTACCAAGCTTCCTCCATAGTGTGAGCCAAAAATGACTCAAGAACTTAGTGTCACGATCGGACACCATACTCCTTGGTATTCCATGCAACCGCACAATCTCTTTGAAATAAAGATTGGCCACTTGTGAAGCATCAAAGGGGGTGTGACATGCTACAAAGTGGGCCATCTTGGAGAATCTATCAACCACTACCATGATAGAGTCCTTGTGCCTTTGAGTTCTTGGTAACCCCGTGATGAAGTCCAAGCTAACATCTTCCCAAGGCCCCTGAGGAACCGGCAAGGGGGTGTAAAGACCTTGAGGCCGTATGTGATCCTTGGCAAGTTGGCAAGTAGAGCACCTTTTAATGAAGTGCTCCACATCTCTTGACATCTTGGGCCAAAAGTAATGCTCCTTAAGCATAGAACAAGTCTTCTCAATTCCAAAATGGCCGGCTAGAGCTCCCCCATGGAGTTCTTGAATCAAAAGCTCTCTAAACCCACATTTAGGAACGCAAAGTCGGTTTCCCTTGAAGAGGAATCCGTCCTCTAGGTGGAAAGGACCGTAGGCATGGCTAGAACACTTTTCAAGAATGGTCTTGAAATCTTCATCTTGGGTATACATAGCCTTGATGCACTCAAACCCAAGTACCTTGGATTCAAGAGTAGAGAGCAAGAGATATCTTCTTGACAATGCATCGGCCCCTTTGTTCATTTAGCCGGATTTATGGTGGATCATAAAGTGAAAGGATTGCAAGAACTCTACCCACTTGGCATGTCGTGGATTGAGCTTATGTTGTCCTTGGATGAACTTCAAGGCTTGATGATCCGTATGGAGGATGAACTCGCCTCCAATCAAGTAATGCCGCCAATGCTCCAATGCCCTTACTAAGGCATAGAACTCCTTGTCGTATGTAGAATACTTCCTCTTGGCATCATTGAGCTTCTCACTAAAATAAGCAATGGGCCTCTTCTCTTGTGACAACACGGCCCCAATGCCAACACCGGATGCATCACATTCTACCTCAAAAACTTTGGAAAAGCTAGGTAGTGCAAGGATGGGTGCACTAGTAAGCTTCTCCTTGATTTCTTCAAAGGCATGTTGGGCCTTCTCATTCCACTCAAAGGGCTTGACCTTGAGGATCTCGGTCATGGGTGCCATAATTGAGCTAAAATTGCTCACGAACCTCCTATAAAAGGAAGCCAAGCCATGGAAGCTCCGGACTTGTTGGATGGACATGGGGGTAGGCCACTCACGGATGGCCTTGATCTTCTCTTCATCTACTTGGATGCCTTCGGCCGACACCACATATCCCAAGAACTTCACTTGAGGAGTGAAGAAGTGGCACTTCTCTAGGTTGCCATAAAGTTGCTCTTGTGCCAAGACACTTAAAACATCATGCAAGTGCTTGGAATGCTCTTCTTCTCCACGGCTATACACCAAAATATCGTCAAAATACACAACGACATATCTCCCAATGAATGGCTTAAGAACTTGGTTCATTAGCCTCATGAATGTGCTAGGTGCATTAGTCAAACCAAAGGGCATGACAAGCCACTCATATAGGCCACCCTTGGTTTTAAAAGCCATCTTCCATTCATCCCCTTCAAAGATCCGTATTTGATAATAGCCACTTCTTAGATCAATCTTTGAGAATATAGTGGCCCCATGGAGCTCATCTAGCAAATCCTCCAACCTTGGGATGGGGTACCGGTATTTGATGGTGATCTTGTTGATAGCTCTACTATCAACACACATTCTCATGCTCCCATCTTTCTTGGGCACAAGTAGGGCCGGGACGGCACATGGACTCAAGCTCTCACGGATCAATCCCTTGGCTAGGAGCTCATCCACTTGTCTTTGAACCTCTTGTGTCTCTTGAGGGTTCATGCGGTAGGCCGGTCTATTTGGGAGTGTGGCCCCCGGGAAGAGGTCGATTTTATGTTGGATGGATCTTTTGGGGGGTAAGCCATGAGGTATTTCTTGTGGGAAGACGTGGGCAAAGGCTTGTAGAAGTGAGGTAAGTAAAGGATGGGGAGATTCCTTTACCTTGGCCGGTTCTTGGCCTAAGAGGATCCACTCTTTAAAGTCGTCGAACTCATGGAGTTGAGAGTGGAGTAAGGTGGGGAGGAAGACATCCATCTTGGGATTGTCTTGAGGGTTCTTTTGTGGGCTAGGCTTGAGGGGAGTGAGGGTGATTTTCTTGTTGTCTTTTGTGAAGGTATAGGGATTCTTTCGACCATCATGCATCACCCTTCTATCAAAGAGCCATGGTCGGCCCAAAAGAACATGACAAGCATCCATGGGCACTATGTCACACCATATCTCATCTTTATATGTCTTTCCAATGGAAAAAGTAAGCAAACATCGAGTAGTAATTTGCAAACCCTTACCTTGGTTGAGCCATTGAATGGTGTAAGGATTTGGGTGAGGTGTGACCGGAATCTTGAGTTTGTCCACCATGGTTTTTGAGGTCACATTAGCGCAACTTCCCCCATCGATGATGAGAGAACACACCTTGCCACTCACGGTGCACCTTGTATGGAAGATGCTCTCCCTTTGCTCCATGTTGTCTTGAGTAGCAATCCCACTTAGAGCCTTCTAATCACTAGTAGTTCCCCTTCATCCGGGCCCTCTTCTACTTCTTCCAACATTTCGGCCATGTACATCTCCTTTTCTTCTTCATTTTTCTCTTCCTCAACCTCTAGCTCCTCTAAGGACTCCTGATATTCGGCTAGAGATACCATTCTCTTGTTTGGACATTCGGAAGCGTAATGTCCAAGACCTTGACAACGAAAGCATCGAACCTTGCTAGTGGGTTTTGGTGGTGGCTTGGAGGGAGTTTGTGGGGAGGCTATTTGAGGGGGTTTCGGGTTTGGGGGTGGAGAAGGTCTTTGTGGAGTGAATGGGGGCTTTTGAAAGCCATAGGGCCGTGGGGTAGGCTTAGAGATGGGGTTCTTGCCTTTGAGCTTCTTTTGTTTTTCTACCTTGTGAGCTAAAGCACTCAACTCATCAAGGGAGGTGTAAGGGTGTAATTCCACTACATGGGCAATTTGTTCATCAAGCCCACTCAAGTAACGAATCAAGGTTTGGGAATCATCTTCCCTCAAATCACACTTTAGAAGAAGTTGTTCAAAGTCCCTAGTATACTCCTCTACACTCTTTGAACCTTGTCGGAGGTGGTGGAGTTTAAGGAAATTGTCTTGAAGATAGTGTGGGGGTAAGAACTTGGCTTTAAGTTTGGATTTTATTTGCTCCCAAGTCTTTATCTTACTTTTCCCTTTTCTCACCCTTTTGGACACAACATTAGACCACCATATGGAAGCATATTTACGAAGTTTCAAGGCTACTAGCTTTACCTTTTTGCTTTCCGGAATGTCCTTGTATTCAAATACTCTTTCCACCGTTTGAAGCCAATCAAGGAAGATGTCCGGGTCTAGTTGCCCTTCGAACTCCGGAATGTCGACTTTAAAATCACCAAAGTTTCGTCCTCTTGACCTTTGATGTCGTTGGGACCTTGGTGCAAGCTCCCCTTCACTTGAGTCGCTAATGGGGTTGCTTCCCTCGGAGTCATCCGAGTCTTGATACTTGGTTGAGCTCTTTGAGCTCCATAAGCCTCTCTTCTTTTCTTCCATAAGTTGTCCTAGTTGCTTTTGGAGGTACTTCAGTTGAGCTTCTACCTCGACTTTCTCCCTCAAGGCTTGTTCCGCCACTTGCTCGGGTGTGAGACTAGAGGACATTTTGGCTTTGGAAGGAAGGACGAGTGTTTTGGGACGGGGAGAGGTTGGCACGGTCGTGCTAGTAGGCACGGTCTGACCGTGCTGAACTACTGCCAAAGACGTGCTGGACTGAAATGGTGGCACGGTCGTGCTCAGGTGGCACGGTGTGCCCGTGCCAAGTTTCTGGTTGGGCACGGCTGGAAATTTGGTGAGGATGTGTTTGGGCTGTTTTGTGAGTTTGGGTGTTTGGAATGTGTTTGGGCAAGGAAGCTTGGCCAAGAAAGATAGCCTAAGCTCTGATACCAATTTGGTGGAAGGTTGTAAGGAGAAGAACCAACTCACACTTGCCACAAAGTGAAATGCTTGAAAACAAGAAGAAGGAACACAACAATGGAAAGGAAAACAAGAGTTTGGATAATCAAGTGACCTTGCAAGGGATAATCCGAGGAGCCACCCTTGGAGAACACTTGGGCAACCTCTTTGTATCAACTAGTTACAGAATTTAATCACCTTCTAGTTGAGAGAAAGAGACCTAGAGACCCACTTGAGTTGCCAAGCTCAAGATATAACACTAGGACTTTGTTTTTGAGAGAGTTTGAAAACTCACAACTTCATTCATTCAAAAGTGCTTACAAGTGAGAGCCCCATCTGGTTTTTATGCAAGTATGGCCGAACCCCCTCCCCTTCTAAGCAGCAAAATCAATAGCTAGGTACATTTGGGGAAGAGTTACACATCAAATCAACCAATGCTAGCTAAACACCTCACTGCCTAGCTTAAGCTACTTCATTAGGGCCATAATGCCTCCTAAATGATGTGTCAAGCTTACAATGGTCCTAAAATGCAGCAAAGGTGAGTCATTAGGCAAGTGGGCAAGCAAAAACAAAGGGAAATCAGCCCCTTGTACCGGCTAGAGACAAACCGGTTAAAAGGGTGTTTTCCTTGTCCTTTTGGCTGGATAATACCAACACAAGGGGGTGCTTTGGATGTGATTTGAACCCTTGACTTGATAAATATTTAAGTCCCCTTTCATGCTGCAAAATTTCAGAAAGAGTGGAGTTAAGTTGGTGGTCCAACTTTCTCCTTAATTCGGATGCTGCTGTTTTGGCGCCAAGCCTGCGCACTTGAAAAGATCTTGCTGATTGACTAACCAAACGACCTCCAAATCCTTTGCAACTTGTTTTATTGGATTCCTAACATCTTAAACTTAAAGAGAGGGGCAAGGCAGTCATTCATCCCCTCACCTTCAAGTCCCAGAAGATGCACAAAACCGGGCCAATTTCCGGGTGAATCTGCCCATGTACTGTCCGAGTGCTCTATGACTTCTTTGACCAAGGCATGGATATTCTTGACTTCCTTGGGGCTTGAGGGGGTGTGTGGAGTTGCTGGTTGTGCATTTGGAGTTTGGTCATGATGGTCCCCATCACATAATATGATGGTTGTGAAGCATCAAACATGTGAGGGAGGAATGGAACTTAGAATCAAGGGATTCTAAGTAAAAATCAAAGGGGAACTTGAGATATCTTCAAGGGGATTGTGGTGGACGTATGAAGGGTAGAAGATAACCAAGCTAGACACGAAGCAAACAAGAGCAGAAACCACACGGCAAGGGTGGCACGGTCGTGCACTTAGGCACGGTAGGGCCGTGCCATATTGCTGGCAAGCATGGCCGGTTTTGTGGTTTTTCACGGTTTGAGTTTGGCTTTGTGTTTGTGTGGAAAGCTAAGCCAAAGGGGCTATCCTTAGCCTTGCATCAGCATGGTAATGGATGAATGAAGGTTTGTAAATGTATGGAATGAAGGAGAATTAAAGATAAGAATTCACTAACTCAATTTAAGCTAGCAAATCTTCCTTCACTTCTCTTTGAATGCTTGAAGATTATCAAGGTAGTTGGATAGTTCTAAACTCAAGAATGGATACAGATATCACCACCAAACTTAAGTTTAGGGCCCCTAAACTATGATTAAGATACAGAAGCACCACTTAATCAAGTTTAAGACTTCACTTGAACACCACCTTAATCGGCCAAAATTAAGGATAAGCAAGCTAAGTGTTTGGAGTGTGCCTAAGCACCGAAAGCACAATGCTCTCAACTTTTAGTTTGATTCAAATCTGGTCTATGTCATACAAAGGGCGTGCAAGCTCTTTAAATAGAGCTAAGCTAGCAAGCAAACACGCATACAAGCACCTTGACCTTTCCCTCCTAGTGAGGAAAGGTATTAAGAACTAATACAAGCTGATTTGTGCTAATCTAAAATACATACTTGCTTAAACTAGTCTAACACATTTGAAACAACAAGGAAAGCAAGACTAATAGTTATTACAACTTTAATTGACTTGTACTTAAGCCCAAGCAGCTGGAAACTCAGAAAGAATGCACATGCTTCAGCTGAAAAGCACAAGCCACTTTATGGCTGGCCAATGAGAATCAAGGGAGCACCTTCTTTGTCTTCCAATGAGATTCAAGAGACAAGCCTTCTTGCAGCCCTTCCCTCATTGGTTGTTGTCTTCCCTAGGTTGCCTTGGACGTGTGCCAAGCCTTGGAAGGTGTGCCACTGATGCATATTTCCATATGCATCATTTTTATTCAACTCCAATTTCAAAGAAGAAAAGGGTCAAAGAAGATCATGCATGGAAATGTGCCTATTTGGTCTTCTTAAGTGAGTTCAAAGACTCGCGACACTATGGAGATGTCAAAAAGAGGTTAAGCTTTGCTAGAAATTTGGTGCCGAATTCATCCCTGCGGAACCCGATTTTTGTGACCACTTTTGGACAAGCTCAAGTGGACCCCCAACTTGAGGGCCCATGTGCTTTTGAGCTTTAAATGTCAGCTTTACATAGCCCAATTTGTTTAATTTGGACGTCATTTTGATTGGGCAAAATATCAATCTCAAGATCGTTTATCTGATCCAGTCCATCCTGGAGATAGTGCTTGTTTGGGCCATAACTTTCAAACCGCTTTATCCAAATTGAGCAAATGAGCCCTTTCTGGAAAATAGACTTCCAGGGCTTTCTAACAAGCCAAGAACGCGTGATTTGGGCCGAGTATTCTGGAAGTTTATGCTCTGTTGAAGTTGAGGCAGTTGCTAGGATTAATGCTGGGAATATGAAGAGTCTTAGGTTACATATATTTGTGTGGCTGATATTGTGCACGTTTTAGATGCTTCTAGATTGATGTAATCAGCTGCAAAAATCCTAGAATATTCCTTGTAACCTCCCCCCCCCCCTTTTTATGATGTGTCTTTTCATTTTTCTTAGACTTTTCATTAGCTAGTTTTAATTGTTAGGAGTTATTTGAGTCTTTGATTGTCTTTTGCTGAGTCTATAAAAGGGGAGGGGCATGTGAAGCTATTCATTCAGCATTGTAAGAAATTTCCAAAGCAATACAAGTACTTTGAGTGTGTTTCTCAAAAGTGCAACTAAATCCCTAGTTCTATATCTTGAATTTTGGCAAGTTCAAGTGGTGTTCTAGGTTCTCTTTCCTTTTCCAATTGGAGTGATTCCTTGGTGAAGACGAGAGAATTTGCCCAAGATCAAGTCCTTGAGTGGCTC
>JAKOGI010005160.1:0-15760 GCA_029747015.1 Carnegiea gigantea | reverse complement strand
TATATATATATATATATAGGGTGTATCAAAGGAATGATGGTACGGTGTTCGTAGAGAGTGCTCAAATAAGGGAGAGATGGTGGGGTTACTTTTCTAAGCTCTTTGATGGTGAGTCACATGAGTATTCACGGAGAAACGAGATGTGTTTCGGAGGTGCAGCAATGCTATAGGTTTTGCAGTCATGTTGGTAAAGAGGAGGTTGGAGAAGCACTAATAAGGATGGAGTCTGGAAGGGCTATGGGCCCAAAATGTATCCCTTCGAAAATCTGAAAGTGTTTCGATGAAGTGGAGCTTGAGTAGTTAATGGAATTTTTTAATGTCATATTTAGGTCGGCAAAGATGCCCCACGAATGGAGATCCAATACAATCATTCCCCTTTACAAGAACAAGGTGACATCCAAGATTGTAATAATTATAGAGGTATTAAACTTCTTAGTCACACTACAAAGTTGTGGGCGAGGATGATTGAAAGAAGGTTGAGGAAGGAGATTTCGATTTCAGCAAATCAGCTTGACTTCATGCCAAATAGATCTACTACAGAAGCAATCCATCTCATACGAAGGCTCATAAAATTGTATAGGAATAGAAAAAGGATCTCTACACAGTGTTCATAGATCTAGAGAAAGCATTTGATAGAGTACCGCGTGAGGTGTTATGGGAGTGTTTGGAGATGAAATAGGTGTCGGAAGCGCATATCCGAGCTATCAAGGATATGTATGACAGAGGAAACACAAGTGTAAGGACCTCAGCAGGAGAGACAAAGAACTTTTCTATTGATATTGGGCTCTATTAAGGGTTAGCTTTAAGCTCGGCTCTTTCACTATTGTTATGGATGTACTCACAAAAGGAATTCAGGATGAGGTGCCATGGTATATGCTATTTTCTGATGATATTGTTCTTATCGGTTAGATTAGGGATGGTCTTAACAGCAAGCGAGAGGAATTGAGACATACCTTAGAATATATGGGATTTAGATTGAGCATATCAAAGACTGAATATTTAAAATGTGGATTCAGTGGGGAAGATGTAGGTGGGGAAGAAGTCACTATGGGTGGTGTGGCGCGCAATACTAAGAGTCGAGAAGTTTAGGTATTTAGGCTCAATCATTGAGGAGAAATGAGATATTGACGAAGATATTAAGCAACGTATTAGCATGGGATGGCAAAAATGGAGGAAAGCTTTCGGAGTATTGTATAATAAGAAAATTCCTGTAGGATTGAAAGGGAAAGAATATTGTATGGTAGTCAGACTGACTTTACTATATGGTTCAGAATGTTGGCTAATCAAGAAGCCTTAGGTCCAGAGGTTAATAGTAATAGAGATGAGAATGCTTCGATAGATGTGTGGATGTACGAGATTGAATAGAATTAGGAATGAATTAATTCGAGAGGAAGTAGGAGTTGCACCCATAGAAGAGAAGATGAGGGAGATAAGACTAAAATGGTTTGGTCATGGTAGAGGAGGAGTGAGAATCCACCAGTGCGAGGGTACGAGATAATTAACCTTTCGGGATATAGAAGAGGTAGAGGATGACCAAAAAAAAAAAAGTTGTAACAAGGTACTTAGAAATTATTTGAAGCTCATAGGTCTAACAGAGAATATATCCCAAGATAGAAGCCTGTGGAAATCTAGGATTAAAGTTGCAGATTATTCTGAGTGCTGTTTGAGTAATGATTGTTGGTATGCTATACTGGCATTAGTCTTGTCTGCGTGGGATGCAATCCTGCAGGCTAGCTGATTGATCTTAGTAAAGTTATCATTATTGCACTCTGAGTGATCGAGTCGTATCCTCTTCGTAACTGTGGTGTCACCTCCCACCACCAATTGTTTGAATGTAGATTGCTATTTGCCAAATTTGTAGTATGTCGTTACTTGCTGCTCAAGGTACGTAAAACTCTTAACCCTCACATATTGTTCCTATTAATTTATGATTTTTGTAACTAATTAGGTCTTGTGTTTGCTAATTTAGTTTACCTATCGATTTTTAATTTCTAAATATCTTCTTAAATCTTTATGTAGATCTATTAAAAACAGTCTCTCTACAAGCAGTTATATGCGTATGGGTAAGGCTGCTTACATCTGAATCTTCCCAGGACCCCGCGAAAGTAGTACCCACAATGAGAATCGTTATTGTTGTGTGTGCGCGCGCGTGTGTGTGTGTATATATACACACACACACACACACACATATGTATATATATGCATATATATATGTTTATATATGTATGTATGTATGTATGTATGTATATATATATATATATATATATATATATATATATATACACATATGTGTATATATGTACATATATATACATATGTGTATATATGTGTATATATATGTCTATTATGCTTATATATAAAATTATATGTATATCTATGTGTGTGTGTGTGGTATATTATATATATATATAATAGACTATATATATTATATATGTGTGTGTGGGTGTGTGTGTGTGTGTGTGTGTGTGTGTCGTGGGGCGTGTGTGGATATATATATATATATATATATATATATATATGGCTAAGCACATTAGCTATCTATATCAACCATTCATAAAAAATATTTTTGGCGAAATGAACTGTTGTTGAAAAAAAAAATGATGACAAACTGAAGTCAAATGATACATTATCTAAATCTGCAGGCAGATCTATTGTATTCCACAAATAGTGAGCTATTAATCCCACACTCCTGAGCTTAGTGTCTCTACAAATACTCCATCTGTCTCATTTTGATTGCAAGCTATCCCATTATTAAACGTCCAAATTTGTTTATAAAGTTACTATATTTGCATAATTAATTAGCTTTTTTTACTTTTTTTTTCTGATAGGAAGCTTTTTTTTACTTTTGTACCCTATGATGATGACGTATAATAAATGAAAATATAATTATAAAAATAATTTAAATAAAACAAATCAACTAATTTACGGAAAACAAAGCAAAATATTCAAATGATGGCATGAATATCGGAGAACATATATCATATCAAGAGTTTTTATTTTGTACATTGATGATATGTATCAATAATGTTTTGAATTCATTAACAACTCTAAGTTTTACAAGAACAAGGGTACAATAGGTGAAAATAATTTTTTTTGATTAATTTCTTCATATACACATTCTGTCAAGTCAAACAAGTAGTTTGTAGCGAAGGAATACATATGTTTCTTTTAAACATCAGAAATTCATAAGCTAATTAGGCCAATTTTAGCCATAAGGGAAGTTCACTGAATGATCTTGCTTTAGACATTAAGTTACAAAAAGAAGTTGTGTTGTGCATCTGATTCTAGAATAATTTTATGATGTGTCCAGTTGTCGAAACATACCACTATACAACCTTATATATATATATATATATATATATATATATATATATATATTTAGTCCCTTAATTTATTTAGTGAGAAAAGGAGAAAGAAAAGAAACCAAAAGGAATGAGAAAAACGGATCGTCTTGAAATTCTGTGTCATCTACTCCCCTAGACGTTACACAGCAATCCTAGATTTATAAGCCTGAGTTACCATATATAATTTTTATATTATTCTAAAACCCTAGCTCTATTTCCGTGACCCCTTTTCCAAATAAAACAAAATTTCCTTGAAGCAAATTATATCACATCAGATCTATAAATTTCAGGGAATAGAAAAATTAAATATGAAAATATTGACCTAAAGTGAGCGAATGACTCAAGGTCCATTCCCAACCCATTCGACGATTAAAATAAAGTAACTTGATTTGAATTTAAATTTTGAGTTTTTGACACAAGAAAAAATAAAATTAAAATTAAAATTTATCTATCCCGTTTTTCTGGGAAGGAGAACTAACCCAAATTAAAGAAAGAAAACATGTACCTGAACCCAAATCAAATATTATTAGCCCAAATATAACCAAGCCGAACATAACCAAGCCGAAATTAAGCCACCTAGCAAATGCCCGTTTATTAGCTGATCACTGTTATAGCTCATGCGTATAATTAGTTAATAACCAAAAGTCTAGGTCATAACAAATAGCAGCAAAACTCATTTACTGAAGATGATAACTACCAAATAATTCCATCAAAATTCACTACACTCTATGTCAGATGACCATGACCCAAGCTAATAAAAATATGAACAGAAAATTCATTACATCTGACGGAGCAAAACTAAGAATTTTCAACACTCAAGTCGGCAACATGAGTCCCAAAAATTCATTACAAATCTTCAAAATCTCAACACCCGAAAAACTGAAGGAAGGAAAACTAAGGAAAAAAACAGAAAGCAGAAGAAAATTAAGGAGTACTACATGGACAAAAATGAAGATAGATAGAAATTATAGAAGAAAAAGAAAGAGAAGGGATTATTTGCGGAGATTCTTGACCTTGTTCCAGCCCTTCTTGCTGTATTTACCAACGACCTTGACACCTTTTTTGAAGAGAGCCTTCAGTTCCTGGGCTCTTTCCTTCACCTGCTGCTCGAAACTCATCTTTATTAATTATTGTGGATGAGGGAGAGAAGGACAAGGAGAAAGACGAAGACAGCGGAGTACTTCAGAAAGAGAGGAATAATTCTGCATACAGGGAGGGGAGAGGATAGACAAAGTGGGAGGAGGAGCCTTTAAAAGGGATCGAATGGGAATGTGGGGACTGCGCTGGATCTGCGACCCGTATTGAGACAGGTGGCGTCGCAACGGTGGGTGAGTTTGTCACTTTTTGTTTTTTTTTTTTTTTCTTTTTCGTTCTAGGCTTGAGATTGACGCAAATGAACGGGGGCAATTAGCCAGCTCAGCAAACGGCAAATATTAGCTGTCACTTGCCTTTCCGTACTAGAGGGGCCTCACGTCCCACTCTCCCCGCCTGGAATCAACTTTCTTTGCCTTGTTTTTTTTCCCTTTCTTTGCTTCACTTTTGGAAAATAAATACTGACAATACAGTACCTCGTGCGTCCCAACGTTCAACAAGAATATCCCATTTTGATTTGTCTTAGTCATTAATTTATGACAGACAAATTCACTGCTAAATCTAGGGGCCAAGGGCCATACTGCAATATGTATGCATACAAAAAATAAGAACACTACATTCCTCTCGGCAGATCTGAATTCTCTATAATTAAAAAATTACTATAATCTTACAAATTCTTTTTTTATTTTTTTGGAGATTGAAAATAATCTTGCAAATGCCTTGCCATCCAATGGGTTAAATTAAAACCTCTAATAGCTTCTAATGATCAATAAATTATCAATTGTTGAACAAGTTGACTTCAAAATTAAAGCATCCACACAAACTATTCTCAACAAGTCTCCCCACAAGAAGCCCACGTGAAAGCCTACAAGCCTATAGGCGGCTCTTCAACACTACAACTCCATTAACTTATCGGTGACAACTTTTCTTGACTTCCCATTTCTGCTTCTCAACTAAATCCTTGTATTCTCTAATTGTCTTATAAGCAGAGCAGCACATGCTGAGCATTGACTCTCATCCAGCCCCTCGCTCCATAGTTTATACTGCCGCAATTTCGACTGCCCCTTTTTCATTCTTTCTGTCGGTTTCTCTGATTTAATAAGCATCCAGTGCTACATGTCAGATTGCAAACCTCTCCAATTAGTTCGGAACAATTGGCCACTCTAGAAAGAGGAATCGGAACAAATCTGTGATAATTAAGAACAGTATTTGTTAATCAAATTTACTTAATAAAAATTCTACTAATTAGCTAATATAGATATTTTTTTAGGAGAAGTATGGACAATAAATAATAAGACATGGTTTAACTTTTCATCTATTCTACTTCACCCATGCTCTCTTTCTTTTCCCCACCTGAACAAGTAACAAGTACACAAAAAAATGAAAATAAAACTCATGATGAGAGGAATTGGTGGCCACCTAGTGCAAGCAAAAGGCAGGGTGGGAATGATTTTCGATTATTCTTACTACTCTTTTCCACCATTTTTCTTAGTTTACTATTTTACCAAGTGAGAAGCTAAGGAGAGAAAGAGGAAAGTGCCAGTGTAAGAATTTTACTCAAGGTAGGGTTAATCCAACTTGCTTTGAATTTTTTCCTAAGGATAGAGGAGCCAAAAGAAGATTAAAAAGTTACTTTGAGGTGTGAATTCTCTTAATCCCTTATATAAAAATTAGTTTTAAGATTAAGATATTTCTTTATGATGTATGATTGTGTTATTAATTTACAAGAGTTAGTGTGTTTTTCATATATGGTTAGTTTATTCTAAGTGTGACATTTTAAGTTATGCATGTTATGTCTTGCTAAAATATATGTCATTATTGTTCAGATATATCTTTTAAAGTTATTTTTCCAAATCATCTTGTATAAATGGTGGAATTAGTAAATATTTAAAATAATGGTCGTGAAAAATAGTCTTGGCATGATGTTATGATTAATAAATTAGAAGGATGAAAATACTTGCTTACCTTACTAGAAATGTAGATTATGTTTTGCAATGTTGAAAATCCACGAAGTGTTATTGAGCTATATGTTATCATATCACTCTTGTAATTTATTCTTGTGTGTTGCGATATAAGGAGATATTGTAGAAGTTGATCAAGTTAGTGTAGTTTGGCATGGTTTTTGGATGAGTTAAATAGTTAAATTATACTCTTAAAATTTAATTACGTATGTGTAAAGAAAATGTTAACCTAGTAATGTGATAAAATTATTTATGTACTTTTGATGTGGTAGTGGTGTAATAGTATGCTGAACTTAAAAAAATGAGAATACAATTCCCAAGCTTGCTAAAGAAACATAAGAAGCGAGGAATTGTTAGTAGTTAAATAATGAGGTGTTAGCCAACTCTGTGAGGAAGAAAATATATATAGTAGATGCATAATAGTAACAACACCCACAAGAAAAAAAAAGACACTACAAAGCCAAGTTAGAACACTTGAACAAATAGCATTTTATATAACATTTTGTATGATCGTATATTGATTATTTAGCACGTGTCGTTCACTAAAAATGAGTCTTAGTTGAAAGAGTATTTTTCACGAGCTCCCAAATATCCTTTTAATTGAGTTGGAAAAATTAGTAAACGAAAATTATTAAGATTTGCATATGACACCATATGAAATGGTCTTAATTTAATACCAATGATCATATGTACATTTAGGTTATAAGGTCACTGAATTTGATTTTTGGTGTCGGATTTGAGTAAACTAGTATCTAAAGGGACGGGCAGTTATGTGCGTCCAAAGTGGGAATTTGTCGGCAAATTTCAACTAATGTCTAATTTTCCACCTAGTGGTAGATTCCGCAGTGGTAGATTCTACAAAGTGACAGCTTTCCACTCAAAAATGTGGCAATGTTTTACCCAGACGAGGGTATAAGTTCCCATTCCCTTAGACGTTAGTCCTCTCGGGTAGGTAGTCTTTTAGTCAAGTTCATTTCCTATCTTGCTTTCACTTGCGCAGGAATCGACTTTGATAAATAGTGTGTACGTAGTGAATCTCTAGTTCGAAAGAAAATCGGATTGCGAGAAAAGTCTATTCATATGAGAAATGTGCATGTTTCCTTTTTTTCTCACTCCTTAAGTCTAATTGGGTTATTTATCAGGATTTTAATAGTGCATTGTTTGTGCTTAAGAAAGAAGGGTTTGTGATAATTTGAAAGATTTATTTATTTATGACAATATTGCTATTAATACTACTATTATTACTATGACTTATTGTATGTAAAGACTATTTTGGTTTTAAGAGGCGAGAACTCACATCGAGCTGTGGTTACTCACCTCCTCCAAAATTTTCTCTTTCAGATTCTTAACAAGATTAAGATATGTGGCATGACGTCTCTTTTGGAAGCCGATGTTTGGCTTCGAAGATGTACCTTTTGTAACTTGCTTGCATTGCCTTTATATAATTGGAATATAATATAACACTAGTAAGTTGTAAAATTTTGATACATGTAGCAGATGTTTTGAATCTGCCTCGGTGGCCTCTAACCAAAACTCATATATTTTTTTTATGTTGCTTATGATGAGGGTCATGAGCACCCCATTGAAGTATAATGTCATAGGAGTCTAAAGTCTAGTTCTTTTTGGACTTCATAGTTGAAGCATGAAGCCCTTATAAAAATATATATATATATATATATATATATATATATATACACTCGCAAATAAAGAAAAATTTTCTTACATTTAGCCTTAAGGGTCCTTTCAAAGGATTCTAGTGATGTGATGCTCTTACCATAGGGGAAGGGTGATACATTTGGTGATATCAGAGCCGACCCTCGACCGTAAACTACGCCAGTAGGCGAGAGAGCTCTGATTGGTCACCTAACGGGGCAAAGATACTGGGTATAGACCACCGGTCAAGAAAACTCATACGTCGGTTGTTTATTGAGGCACAACGAGGACATTGTGCTCTTCAAGTGGAGGTGATTGTAACACCCCGAGCATGACTTAAAAAGATTTGAAGTGACTACTTATATCACCAAAAGTTCGCCTTCTTTTTCGGGAAATCCACTCTTAAGAGCTCCATAGTTAAGCGTGCTTGTTGTAGAGAAATCTTATGACTGGTGACTTCTTGGAAAGTTTTCCAAGCAGCGTTTGAGCAAGGACGAAATCTGCCGGAAAGACTTGTAATTTGTGAGGCCAGTCGACGATCTTTGAAGCCGTTCATGGTAACTGTCCACGACCTGGGAGGGGTCGGGGCGTTACAAAATCTTACATTTTCCTTTACGTGGGTGTTCTACTTTAGAAGTATGTAGTCTATAACAAGCCTTTTCTAAATTCAACATCGCACTCTCGCAGCACGGCGCATTGCTGCAGTTTCAGGCTCTTTCATCTGTTAATAAAACAAGCAGCCACTTTTTTTGTCACCAAAGGGGGAAAAAAATAAAAACTGCAACCTACACAAATAACGTCCAGGAAAAGAAAGGTGGCAACATAAATGACAACACATGCCTGGTCAAGAAGATAGGCTAATAGGTTGGCACTGAGTTAGGTAGTTTTTTCTGTAGGGAGTTGTCCTCATGTTTTTGCATAATGTAACCGACCTTTGAGGTGATCTTTACTCTGTACCCTTTATTATGCAGCAAAAAATATTAATAACGATGACACTGGAAACGTGAACAGTGACAACTACAAAAGCTGGAGTTCCTAAGCAATTATGTAAGCCCTGTAAATGGCAACTGCAAAATCTAGAGTTCCCAGCAGAGAGTTCAAAAATCTTAAAAAAATTAAAATCCTATTATGGGGGGAAAAAATTACAAAGAACAGAGTTTGACAGGATTGGATATCCGCAGCTTTACCCCAACAATTCAATTGTACAGAAACTCATTGAATCCCAAGTTCAAAGTGAAGCTACCAGATGGAACAAACATGCATATATAAAAATCAAGCAAAATATGGCATAAACAGAGTCAAGGCATTATATAAAGAATGCAAAAGAATAGAAGATCTCAAGTCTCCAGACCAAAAGTAGGAGCATCCAAGCACCACTCCCATAATGAAAAGTTGTATAAAATTCTCAGCGGAAAGGTGTGACGCACTAAAGATTACTGAACTTACGATCACTTCTAGCGGCCATTTCATGGTGGGGGCAAGAGAAGTTAGCAGAAACCCTCTGCAAATGATCTCTTCAAGCAGCGGAGCAACTATGCAATACACAAATGTGCATGCAGTCTGGGAGATATTGCCACTCAACAGAATCTCCTTCAACACTTGATTATTTGCACCCTGAAATCATGTCAGAGCCAGAAAATTACTATTGTTAAAGGGCATAGTTGTAACAGTGAAAATTACTCAGGCTGAAAAAGTTCAGAGGGGCTGAAAAAACACAAATAATTGGTAAGCATTAGTATGATATAGATGCCTCAAGGAAAAAATTCTCCAGGCTTTATTTGACTGTAAAAATTTCTACCATGTGACAATCTCACCGAGGATTCTCATCAACAGCATAAGAACTGAAGTCCCATGTTCCAATACCTTGGATATCCAAGGAGGCAAGGATCATAAGCTACATGAATTATATCTGAAGGAACATTGTATATATGTGGACTTACAAGGTGCAAATGGAACAAGATCTAAAATCTTTAAATTTCCAAAACTGGTATGTGCGAATGGACATAAATTATGTTCCATACAAGAGCTTATAAGGAGAGAGTTAATTTTTTTAGATATTCTAAGGGTGTATTGTCAGAGTATTTAGGATCCTTGGATTTCATTTGGTGATTTTAATAATATTTTACATATGAATGAGAGAGTGGTGGAATTCTCCTTTGATTCATAAGATTAAAAGCTTTCAGCAATGCATGGACAATTGTGAAGTCTTTGACATGGAACAAAGAGGTTGTATCTTCGCTTGGAATAATAAGCATGAGCATGGGCTAAGGGTTTTTTCCAATATTGACAGAAATGTTGGTGAACTGTGAATGGCTTCTTCTATCCCCCCCCCCCCCCAAAAAAAAAAAAAAAAAACTGTGAATGGCTCCAGTTGTAGGAATTTCAGATTATCCACCAGGGGCAATTATTTCTATGATACACTGAAGCGCAGCCCGAAGCCCTTACAACAACAACAACAACTCCCAGTGTAGGTCCCGCTTTCGCGGGATCTGGGGAGATCCAACTGTAGGCAACCTTACCTCTACCGGTATTCCTACCCATAGAGAGGTTGATTCCTCAAGACCCACAAAACAGTTTTGTGAAAAAGGTTTATAGAGAAAACGATTGCAAACCAATTATCAAAGAGGAGAAAAGGGTCCGGAGAGCAAATAAACAAGGAGCAGGGACATACCTCAACAAACCAGGGACGCTTGAAGACGTCACATCCCAGAAAAGCACGACCTGCAAACAAGCACACCAAAATCCTACCCGCCCCACCCCCACCGAAGCTACTGCCACCTACGGAGCCTGACCCCTACAATCAAAGACCTTAATCCTATCCCGCCACAGCCTCCTATCTTGAGCCATGTCCTCTGTCAGACCGACAACTCTCAGGTCCTCTCTAACCACTTCCTCTAGACACTTCTTCGGTCTACCCCTCCCTCTCTTTCCACCGGGGGGATCGATCATCTCACACCTCCGCACTGGGGCGGCCACACTTCTCCTCTTTACGTGGCCGAACCATCTAAACCTCGATTCCCTCATCTTTTCCTCTATGGGGGCCACTTCAGCTAAATTTCTGATTACTCCCTTCTTAATTCTGTTCCATCTCGTAAAACCACACATCCACCTGACCATTCTCATCTCAGCTACCTTCAACCTTTGGACCTGCGTCTTTTTTAGAAGCCAACACTCCGATCCATAGAGAACAGCCGGTCTAACTACCATCCGATAGACTTTGCCTTTCAATCCTATGGGCACTCTCTTGTCACACAGCACCCCTGACGCTAACTTCCACTTTTGCCAATCCACTCTTATCCGCTGGCTAATATCCTCGTCAATGTCCCCATTCTGCTGGATGAACGAACCCAGATACTTAAATTTAGCGACCTTTGGTATCACCCTCCCATCCAGTGTGATTTCTCCCCCCTCTTCTATCCTTCCACTGAAACAACAATGGAGGTATTCCGTTTTTGATTTACTTAACCAAAAACCTCTAACTTCCAGCGTATGCCTCCAACTCTCCAACCTGTCATTCACCCCCTGCCTGGTCACATCTATAAGAACGATGTCATCTGCAAATAACATGCACCAAGGCACCTCGTCCTGGATTCCTCTAGTGAGTTCATCCAGAACTAATGTGAAAAGAAATGCGTAGCCCGAAGCCCTTAAATATTTCAATATGTGGCGCATGCAGATTTGTCTTCCATTCTGAAGAATATTTGGCAATGATCTGGTACCAAAATGTTTCAAGTTGTCACCAAACTCAGAGAACAAAAATCACTTCCCAGATGAAGAGGTTCAAGTTTGTCAAGTTAAATCGCATATGAAGGAAATACAACAGAAGTTAACTGCTGACCCTGCAAATTTAAAGTTGCTGGAGGCTGAAAGAGATGCTCCACAGTCTTATAAGCTCAAAAGGGAGGTGTGCTTAGATCTTATCGGCAGAAATTCAAATCTAGTTGGCTGAAGCTTCAGATACCAGTTATAGCTGTCTCCTTAGCTGCATGAAGACTAGAATTCAAGAATTGAGGCTAACCAGGCGTATTCTATACTTGATAGCGATGGAAATTTACATGAATGGCCTGATTCATGAGTTGGGAAAAGCTTTTGTGACTACCGTCAGCATCTTTTGGGGACTGCCTCCCCAGCTATTGGTGAGGTAGATCAGTGCATCACAGCTGGACCCATTTTGCGGACTTCTTTAGCTGATCAGTTGATTAAGCCAGTGTCAGGGGATGAAGTTAAAGTTGCTCTATGGAGTATTTCAGGCAGTAAAAGCCCCAGTCGTGATGGGTTTAAAAGTAAGATCTTTAACAACACCTGGGGTATTCATGGGCAGATATTATTGATGCAGCACAAGACTTTTTCAGATCCGGTAAGATTCTTAAATTGTTGAACGCCACTAATCTCATTCTAATTCCAATCTCCAAAGAAAGTTGTCCCTAGCTCTATTGTGGAATGTCTTGTGCATAATTATCTTCCAGGGTGATCTGTTTTGGAATGAAGGAGGTGTTGGCTAGTTTGATCCATCCTGCTCAGGCTGCCTTTAATGAAGGAAGAAACATTAAGCCTTGGCTGATTACGAAGTGAAAGCTCATTACTCCTCAAACTAAAGGTTTCTGAGCAATATGTTAAAAGCACTCAGGTTTCCTGAAGTTGTTTGTTAAGTGTATTGAGCAACGTTTGGAAACTGCTAAATACTCTATTGCAATAATGAAAGTGTATATGGTTTCTTTGATGGGAGAAGCGGGGTTAAGCAGGGTGACCCTATCTCCCCTTTGTTATTGCATTGTGAATGGAATATCTCTCTAGGAGTTTGATGCTTTCTGGTTTACATGACTTTACCTTTCATCCTATGTGTAAAGCTCCGCGAGTTACTCACATATGCTTTGCTGATGATGTCCTCTTGATGTCTGATAGAGATTATTTTCAGAGATTATGAAATGCTTCTTGTCCCCCCCCCCCCCCCCAAAAAAAAAAAAAAAGGCAAAGACAAATGTGAGATTATTGCTGGGTGCGAGGTGCATGTGTAGTCGAAAGTTGTTGAGATAACAGGTTTTAATGTGGGTACACATCCTATTAGATAGTTAGGATTAATGCCTCTCTCAGCTATAAAACTCTGCTAGGCTGATTGTCAAGTGTTAGTTGGGAGGATTACAGCATGGGTAAAAAATTGGGCCAAGAAAAGGATCAAGGCTCACTTATCCTGGAAGAGTTCAGCTAATCAACTCTGTTCCGGCTAGTATGCAGGTACATTGGACTTCAATCATCATATTACCTAACTGTAAGATTAATCAAGTTAATTGGATTTGAAGAAGTTTCCATGAGGATGAATCCTCAACTCTCAAGATCTTAAAACAATCCAAGACAACAACAAAACAATGGATGCTCCCCATTGAATTAAGTCTCTAACAATCAAGGTGATTATAAGATTAGAGCCCAAAATTAAGATCCTCAAAAGAGATAGATACTTCCTATCCAATCTTCTTGCTGAAGGCTTAGAGCCATCAAAGAGAAATTTAAAGGAGAGACTCTAGCCTTTCAATTCATAATTAGCCTTTAGCAAGGAGATTTAGAGTCTCTCCTTTAAATTTCTTTCTATCCAATCTCCAAAATTAAGATCCTCAAAAACCCTATGCCAACTATTGGTTCTACTCCTTTAAATTTCTTTCTATCCAATCTCCAAAATTCAGAGTCTCTCCTTTAAAGGGGTAGAACCAATAGTTGGAGGCGTTCTTGATGTGGAAAACTTGGGTAGGACCTTGGTGAGGATAGGGTTAGAACCAATAGTTGGCATAGGGTTTGGCATACATCAAGTTTCCTTTGGAGTGGAGATAATACAAACTGAAAGGGCTCTATCAGTCTCTTGGGACCTTTGTGTGTAAGCCTAAATCTAATGGGAGCCTTGGTATAAAGGATGCTAAAAAGCGAAATATTGCTCTATTGGCAGGTATTGTGGAATGTGCCAAATAAAGCTGATAGCGTTCGATGGGTTAATCACATACATGTGAAAATGGACCTCCCAGTGAGACTATAAAGTCTCCAATGATGCCAGTTGGTCTTGTAAATAAGTTGCGAAGTTAAGGAGAAGCTTAAGCAAGGTTATAACTAGAGAACTAGTAGATGGATCCATAATTCTAATGGAGTATACCCAGTGACCAGTGGATACAAATGGTTGACAAATGAAGCTACAGGTAATCTGCATTGGTTCATAGTAATATGGGCTAGATGCAATTCCTAAAGCTTCTTTCATCAATTGGATAGCTCAGTTAGACAGGCTTAGAACCAAAGATAGATTGTCCCGATGGAATATTATTCTAGATGATAGATGGGTGCTATGTGAAGCTCACGCAGAAACTAGAGGCCATTTATTCTTCTATTGTGAATTTAGCAGCACCATACACAGGCATTTCAGTGATAGGATCAAGTGTAGAACCCCAGTCCGGAAACCATGGGAATGGCCAGTGCGGAATATAAAGCTAAACCTGCAGTCAAGCAATTGGTTTCTCTAATTATTGCGATCCTGTTTTGCAAGTTACGGTTGGAAAGGAATAAATAATTGGAAGGCTTGTACAACTGATACACTGGAGTATGAGGTCTTTGTCTCTGATGGAGCACAGACTTTGTATGGAGCAAAAGAGAAGAATGATTTTGAGCTTTTGTAATCAGACTAGTCACTTGGGTATGCCAATTTACCTCGTAAGTAATATTCGCTGAGCTTAATCAGAAAGCACTTGCTTGCTTACCTCAACCCCCCCCCAAAAAAAAACACTGTAGAAGTGGGATGAGCATTTGGGATAGAAACTTCTCATTGCACATATATAATCGTAGGGAAGGGTGGGAAGGAATATAGGGCACATTATTAAGTTTCCATCAAATATAAAATTTCATGATCATATGCTAAAATTATAGAGGGCAAACTGAGTTTCCATTAACTATAGACTTTTATGCTCCGCTAAAAGTACATTTGTCAAAATATTACTTGAAGTTCTACTTCGACATCCACAAACCAAGCAAGGACAATTGCAGTTATTCATACTTTTCCACTGACTTCCTACTTGCATTTGAAAACTTCCACCCCTATCTTCCCACACATGACGTACCTTTGGAAATGAAACTTCAAAATTCACAGTAAATTTGCTTCATCGTGGCACAAGCAACCAAAGAAACACAATTCAGTTAATCTTCAGACCTCAGTCCCCAAGAACATACTAGTTCCTCATACCGCTAATTCCTGACCTGACTGGTATAAGTAACCACAACTGTGTCATAAATTACAATTTCAAAGCTCTGCTATGTTTTGTCTGATATATCTTGATTTGTGCTCGACGCTCTTCCAGAAAAGTGGTACTTGTTTAACTAAGAGATAACAATATATGTCCATAAATGAGGCTAGTTATACAAGGAGTTTGCATGGTTGGATGGAACAGAGAGTGAAGTATCATGCCAATTCCCCCTTTTGTATTGGACGACATATGGCAGAGAATGACAGCATGAGGCTTCGATTTTGAGAAAAGGCCTACTTTTAAGCATCCTATTGCATTAAGTCCTCCAAAGGTTGGACCCAGCTAATCGGATAACAAAGAAGCAACATACGATTGAAAAAGGATCAGGATCGCAAATGGGGGTATCCAAAGAAAGGGGACCTCACAAGCCAGGTTTGCACAAGCACTCCACAGGTGGAATTTGAAACAGCTCCCCCCCCCCCCCCCCAAAACAAAAAAAAAA
>JAKOGI010005159.1:0-15763 GCA_029747015.1 Carnegiea gigantea | reverse complement strand
TTTATAGAGTGCACACGGCTGCCGAGTCGCTCATACATCGCGCCAAATCTAAAGAGTTCGCAAGTTCGTAACTGACAGCTCGGAAGCGTCGAGCTAAGAGTTCGTTACGGACGGTAGCTCGACCGCCTTCATCGCCCCGTGCAAGCATTGGGTTTCGTCCGCGTGTCGCCGTAAAAAGGGGCCTCTAATGTGGTTTTCAGTGGCAGGCGGCGTCCGTAAAGGAATTTCGGTAATTTCGATTGAACAAGGACAAAAGGCCTGATTTGGAAGCTTTTTCCTCGTCCTGGTCAGTCCTCATTCGGCGGCCGCAGCAGATGAAACGAGAAAGATCGGTGGTTTTGAGAAAGAAAAAACAACAAAAAAGGGGCGCAACACGAGGACTTCCCAGGAGGTCACCCATCCCGGTACTACTCTCGCCCAAGCACGCTTAACTGCGGAGTTCTGATGGGATCCAGCGCATTAGTGCTGGTATGATCGCACCCATCGAATTCTTGCGGAACAAACGTTTCATTGAAGGTACGCGGCCGCAGAGTTGCGCATAGAGCACGCCGGCTCCATAGAGGTCGCAAGTTCGTATCTGACAACTCAGAAGAGGCGAGCCAAGCGTGCGTTACGGACGGTAGCTCGACCACCGTCATCGCCCCGTGCATGCATGGGGTTTCGTCCGTGCGTTGCAGTTAAAAGAGGCCTCTGATGTGTTTTTCAGGGCCACGAGGCGTCCATAGGGAAATTTCGGTAATTTCGACCGAACATAGGCGGATGGCCTGATTTGGATGCTTTTTCCACGTCCTGGTCGGTTCTTATCCGCTAGCTGCAGCAAATGAAACGAGAAAGATCGGCGCTTCTAAGAAAGAAAAAACAACGAAAAAGGAGTGCAACACGAGGGCTTCCCAGGAGGTCACCCATCCCAGTACTACTCTGGCCCAAGCACGCTTAACTGCGGAGTTCTGATGGGATCCGGTACATTAATGCTGGTACGATCGCACCCATCGAATTCTTGCGGAACAAATGTTTCATTGAGGGCACGCGGCCGCTGAGTTGCGCATAAAGCACGCCGGCTCCGAAGAGGTCGCAAGTTCGAAACTGACAACTCGGAAGAGGCGAGCTAAGCGTGCGTTACGGACGGTAGCTCGACGACCTTCATCGCCCCGTGCATGCATGGGGTTTCGTCCGTGCGTTGCAGTAAAAAGGGGCCTATGATGTGTTTTTCAGGGCCACGAGGCGCCCGTAGGGGAATTTCGGTAATTTCGACTGAACATAGGCGGATGGCCTGATTTGCATGCTTTTTCCACGTCCTGGTCAGTTCTTATCCGCTGGCCGCAGCAAATGAAACGAGAAAGATCGGCGCTTCTAAGAAAGAAAAAAACAACGAAAAAGGGGTGCAACAAGAGGACTTCCCAGGAGGTCACCCATCCTAGCACTACTCTGCCCAAGCATGCTTAACTGCGGAGTTCCGATGGGATCCGGTGCATCAGTGCTGGTATGATCGCGCCCATCGGAATCTGGCGGAACAAGTCTTTTATAGAGTGTACGCGGCTGCCGAGTCGCTCATAGATCGCGCCAAATCTAAAGAGTTCGCAAGTTCGTAACTGACAGCTCGGAAGCGGCGCGCTAAGAGTGCGTTACGGACGGTAGCTCGACCGCCTTCATCGCCCCGTGCGAGCATTGGGTTTCGTCCGTGTGTTGCAGTAAAAAGGGGCCTCTAATGTGCTTTTCAGTGCCAGGAGGCGTCCGTGGAGGAATTTCGGTAATTTCGAGTGAACAAGGGCGGAAGGCCTGATTTGAAAGCTTCGTCCTCATCCCAGTCAGTTCCCATCCGACGGCCCCAGCAAATGAAACGAGAAAGACCGGTGCTTTTACGAAAGAAAAAAATAACGAAAACGGGGGGCAACACGAGGACTTCCCAGGGGGTCACCCATCCTAGTACTACTCTCGCCCAAGCACGCTTAATTGCGCATTTCTGATGGGATCCGGTGCATTAGTGCTGTGATGATCGCACCCATTGGATTCTTGCGGAACAAATGTTTCATTGAGGGTGAGCGGTCGTTGAGTTGTGCATACAGCACGCCAGCTCCAAAGAGATCGCAAGTTCGTAACTTGCAGCTCGGAAGCGGCGAGCTAAGAGTGCGTTACGGACCGTAGCTCGACCACCCTCATCGCCCCGTGTGTGCATGGGGTTTCGTCCGTGTGTTGTATTAAAAAACGACCTCTGATGTGGTTTTCAGGGCCTGGACGCGTCCGTAGGGGAATTTCGGTAATTTCAGGTGAACATGGGCGGAAGGCCTGACTTGAATGCTTTCTCCTCGTCCGGGTCAGTTCTCATCCGACGGCCGCAGCAGATGAAACGAGAAAGATCGGCGCTTTTAAGGAAGAAAAAAACAACGAAAAGGGGTGCAACACGAGGACTTCCCAGGAGGTCACCCATCCTAGTACTACTCTCGCCCAAGCACGCTTAACTGCGCAATTCTGATGGGATCCGGTGCATTAATGCTGGGATGATCGCACCCATTAGAATCTGGCGGAACAAATCTTTTATGGAGTGCACGCGCCTGCCGAGTCGCGCATACATCGCGCCAAATCTAAAGAGTTCGCAAGTTCGTAACTGACAGCTCGGAAGCGGCGAGCTAAGAGTTCGTTACGGACGGTAGCTCGACCGCCTTCATCGCCCCATGCGAGCGCGGGGTTTCGTCGGTGTGTTGCAGTAAAAAGGGGGCTCTAATGTGGTTTTCAGTGCCAGGCGGCGTCCGTAAAGGAATTTCGGTAATTTCGATTGAACAAGGACGGAAGGCCTGATTTGGAAGCTTTTTCCTTGTCCTGGTCAGTCCCCATCCGGCGGCCGCAGCAAATGAAACGAGAAAGATCGGTGGTTTTGAGAAAGAAAAAACAACGAAAAAGGGTGCAACACGAGGACTTCCCAGGAGGTCACCCATCCCAGTACTACTCTCGCCCAAGCACGCTTAACTGCGGAGTTCTGATGGGATCCGGTGCATTAGTGCTGGGATGATCGCACCCATCGAATACCTGCGGAACAAATGTTTCATTGAGGGTACGCGGCCGCTGAGTTGCGCATAAAGCACGCCCGCTCCAAAGAGGTCGCAAGTTCGTATCCGACAACTCGGAGGAGGCGAGCTAAGCGTGCGTTACGGACGATAGCTCGACCACCTTTATCGCCCCGTGCATGCATGGGGTTTCGTCCGTGCGTTGTAGTAAAAAGGGGCCTCTGATGTGTTTTTCAGGGCCACGAGGCGTCCGTAGGGGAATTTCGGTAATTCCGACTGAACATAGGCGGATGGCCTGATTTGGATGCTTTTTCCACATCCTGGTCTGTTCTTATCCGCTGGCCGCAGCATATGAAACGAGAAAGATCGGCGCTTCTAAGAAAGAAAAAAACAACGAAAAAGGTGTGCAACACGAGCATTGGGTTTCGTCCGTGTGGTGCAGTAAAAAGGGGCCTCTAATGTGGTTTTCAGTGCCAGGAGGCGTCCGTGGAGGAATTTCGGTAATTTCGAGTGAACAAGGGCGGAAGGCCTGATTTGAAGCTTTTTCCTCGTCCCGGTCAGTTCCCATCTGACGGCAGCAGCAAATGAAACGAGAAAGACCGGTGCTTTTAAGAAAGAAAAAAATAACGAAAAAGGGGTGCAACACGAGGACTTCCCAGGGGGTCACCCATCCTAGTACTGCTCTCGCCCAAGCACGCTTAATTGCTTATTTCTGATGGGATCCGGTGCATTAGTGCTGGGATGATCGCACCCATTGGATTCTTGCGGAACAAATATTTCGTTGAGGGTGAGCGGCCGTTGAGTTGTGCATACAGCACGCCAGGTCCAAAGAGATCGCAAGTTCGTAACTGGCAGCTCGGAAGCGGCGAGCTAAGAGTGCGTTACGGACGGTAGCTCGACCACCCTCATCTCCCCGTGCATGCATGGGGTTTCGTCCGTGTGTTGTATTAAAAAACGACCTCTGATGTGGTTTTCAGGGCCTGGACGCGTCCGTAGGGGAATTTCGGGACTTTCAAGTGAACATGGGCGGAAGGCCTGACTTGGATGCTTTTTTCCAGTCCTGGGCGTGCTTATCCGTTGCCCGCAGCACATGAACGAGAAAGATCTGCGCTTCTAAGAACAAGAAAAAAACAAAGAAAAAGGGGTGTCAACACGAGGACTTCCCAGGAGGTCACCCCATCTAGCACTACTCTCCTCACGCCCAAGCACGCTTAACTGCGGAGTTCTGATGGGATCCGGTGCATCAGTGCTGGTATGATCGCACCCATCGGAATCTGGCGGAACAAGTCTTTCATAGGGTGTACGCGGCTGCCGAGTCGCTCATAGATCGCGCTAAATCTAAAGAGTTCGCAAGTTCGTAACTGACAGCTCGGGAGCGGCGAGCTAAGAGTGCGTTACGGACGATAGCTCGACCGCCTTCATCGCCCCGTTCGAGCATTGGGTTTCGTCCGTGTGTTGCAGCAAAAAGGGGCTTCTAATGTGGTTTTCAGCACCAGGAGGCGTCCGTGGAGAAATTTCGGTAATTTCGAGTGAACAAGGGCAGAAAGCCTGATTTGAAAGCTTTTCCCTCGCCCCGGTCAGTTCCCATCCGACGGCCGCAGCGAATGAAACGAGAAAGACCGGTGCTTTTGAGAAAGAAAAAAAATAACGAAAAAGGGGTGCAACACGAGGACTTTCCAGGGGGTCAGCCATCCTAGTACTACTCTCGCCCAAGCACGCTTAATTGCGCACTTCTGATGGGATCCGGTGCATTAGCGCTGGGATGATCGCGCCCATTGGATTCTTGCGGAACAAATATTTCATTGAGGGTGAGCGGCCGTTGAGTTGTGCATACAGCACGCCAGCTCCAAAGAGATCGCAAGTTCGTAACTGGCAGCTCGGAAGCGGCGAGCTAAGAGTGCGTTACGGACGGTAGCTCGACCACCCTCATCCCCCCGTGCATGCATGGGGTTTCGTCCGTGTGTTGTATTAAAAAACGACCTCTGATGTGGTTTTCAGGGCCTGGACGCGTCCGTAGGGGAATTTCGGTAATTTCAAGTGAACATGGGCGGAAGGCCTGACTTTGATGCTTTTTCCTCGTCCTGGTCAGTTCTCATCCGACGGCCGCAGCAGATGAAACGAGAAAGATCGACGCTTTTAAGGAAGAAAAAAAACAACGAAAAGGGGGTGCAGCACGAGGGCTTCCCAGGAAGTCACCCATCCTAGTACTACTCTCGCCCAAGCACGCTTAACTGCGCAGTTCTGATGGGATCCGGTGCATTAATGCTGGGATGATCGCACCCATTAGAATTTGGCGGAACAAATCTTTTATAGAGTGCACGCGCCTGCCGAGTCGCTCATACATCGTGCCAAATCTAAAGCGTTCGTAAGTTTTTAACTGACAGCTCGGAAGCGGCGAGCTAAGAGTTCGTTACGGACGGTTGCTCCACCGCCTTCATCGCCTTTTGCGGGTATTGGGTTTCGTCCGTGTGTTGCAGTAAAAAGGGGCCTCTGATGTGATTTTCAGTGCCAAGCGGCGTCCGTAAAGGAATTTCGGTAATTTCGATTGAACAAGGACGGAAGGCCTAATTTGGAAGCTTTTTCCTCGTCCTGGTCAGTCCTCATCCGGCGGCCACAGCAAATGAAACGAGAAAGATCGGTGGTTTTGAGAAAGAAAAAACAACGAAAAAGGAGTGCAACACGAGGACTTCCCAGGAGGTCACCCATCCCAGTACTACTCTCGCCCAATCACGCTTAAGTGCGGAGTTCTGATGGGATCCGGTGCATTAATGCTGGTATGATCGCACCCATCGAATTCTTGCGGAACAAAAGTTTCATTGAGGGTGCGCGGCCGCTGAGTTGCGCATAAAGCACGCCGGCTCCAAAGAGGTCCCAAGTTCGTAGCTGACAACTCGGAAGAGGCGAGCTAAGCGTGCGTTACGGACGGTAGCTCGACCACCTTCATCGCCCCGTGCATGCAGGGGGTTTCGTCCGCGCGTCGCAATAAAAAGGGGCCTCTGATGTGTTTTTCAGGGCCACGAGGCGTCCGTAGGGGAATTTCGGTAATTTCGACTGAACATAGGCGGATGGCCTGATTTGCATGCTTTTCCCACGTCCTGGTCAGTTCTTATCCGCTGGCCGCAGCAAATGAAACGAGAAAGATCGGCGCTTCTAAGAAAGAAAAAAAAACAACGAAAAAGGGGTGCAACACGAGGACTTCCCAGGAGGTCACCCATCCTAGCACTACTCTCGCCCAAGCACGCTTAACTCCGGAGTTCTGATGGGATCCGGTGCATCAGTGCTGGTATGATCGCACCCATCGGAATCTGGCGGAACAAGTCGTTTATAGAGTGTACGCGGTTGCCGAGTCGCTCATAGATCGCGCCAAATCTAAAGAGTTCGCAAGTTCGTAACTGACAGCTCGGAAACGGCGAGCTAAGAGTGCGTTACGGACGGTAGCTCGGCCGCCTTCATCGCCCCGTGCGAGCATTGGGTTTCGTCCGTGTGTTGCAGCAAAAAGGGGCCTCTAATGTGGTTTTCAGTGCCAGGAGGCGTCCGTGGAGGAATTTCGTTAATTTCGAGTGAACAAGGGCGGAAGGCCTGATTTGAAAGCTTTTTCCTCGTCCCGGTCAGTTCCCATCCGACGGCCGAAGCAAATGAAACGAGAAATACCGGTGCTTTTAAGAAAGAAAAAAATAACAAAAAAGGGGTGCAACACGAGGACTTCCCAGGGGGTCACCCATCCTAGTACTACTCTCGCCCAAGCACGCTTAATTGCGCATTTCTGATGGGATCCGGTGCATTAGTGCTGGGATGATCGCACCCATTGGATTCTTGCGGAACAAATGTTTCGTTGGAGGGTGAGCGAACCGTTGAGTTGTGCATACAGCACGCCAGCTCCAAAGAGGATCGCAGTTCGTCCCGTGTGTTTTATTTAACAAACGACCTCTGATGTGGTTTTCAGGCGCTGACGTGCATCCGTAGGGGAATTTCGGTAATTTCACGTGAACATGGGCGGAAGGCCTGACTTGGATGCTTTTTCCTCGTCCTGGTCAGTTCTCATCCGACGGCCGCAGTAGATGAAACGAAAAAGATCGGCGCTTTTAAGGAAGAAAAAAACAACGAAAAGGGGGTGCAACACGAGGACTTCCCAGGAGGTCACCCATCCTAGTACTACTCTCGCCCAAGCACGCTTAACTACGCAGTTCTGATGGGATCCGGTGCATTAATGCTAGGATGATCGCACCCATTTGAATCCGGCGAAACAAATCTTTTTTAGAGTGCACGCGGCTGCCGAGTCGCTCATACATCGCGCCAAATCTAAAGAGTTTGCAAGTTCGTAACTGACAGCTCGGAAGCGGCGAGCTAAGAGTTCGTTACGGATGGTAGCTCGACCGCCTTCATCGCCCCGTGCGAGCATTGGGTTTCGTCCGTGTGTTGCAGTAAAAAGGGACCTCTAATGTGGTTTTCAGTGCCAGGAGGCGTCCGTGGAGGAATTTCGGTAATTTCGAGTGAACAAGGGCGGAAGGCCTGATTTGAAAGCTTTTTTTTTTTTTGTTTTTTTTTTTTTTTTGGGGAGGGGTTTTTTTTTTTTTTTTTTTTTTTTTTTTTTTAGTTAAGCTTTTTCCTCGTCCTGGTCAGTCCTCATCTGGCGGCCGAAGCAAATGAAACGAGAAAGATCGTTGGTTTTGAGAAAGAAAAAACAACGAAAAAGGGGTGCAACACGAGGACTTCCCAGGAGGTCACCCATCCCAGTACTACTCTCGCCCAAGCACGCTGAACTGCGGAGGTCTGATGGGATCCGGTGCATTAGTGCTGGTATGATCGCACCCATCGAATTCTTGCAGAACAAATGTTTCATTGAGGGTACGCGACCGCTGAGTTGCGCATGAAGCACGCCGGCTCCAAAGAGGCCGCAAGTTCGTAACTGACAACTCGGAAGAGGCGAGCTAAGCGTGCGTTACGGACGGTAGCTCGACCACCTTCATCGCCCCGTGCATGCATGGGGTTTCGTCCGTGCGTTGCAGTAAAAATGGGCCTCTGATGTGTTTTTCAGGGCCACGAGGCGTCCGTAGGGGAATTTCGGCAATTTCGACTGAACATAGGCGGATGGCCTGATCTGGATGCTTTTTCCACGTCCTGGTCAGTTCTTATCCGCTGGCCGCAGCAAATGAAACGAGAAAGATCGGCGCTTCTAAGAAAGAATAAAACAACGAAAAAGGGGTGCAATATGAGCACTTCCCAGGAGGTCACCCATCCTAGCACTACTCTCGCCCAAGCACGCTTAACTGCGGAGTTCTGATGGGTTCCGGTGCATCAGTGCTGGTATGATCGCACCCATCGGAATCTGGCGGAACAAGTCTTTTATAGAGTGTACGCGGCTGCCGAGTCGCTCATAGATCGCGCCAAATCGAAAGAGTTCGCAACTTCGTAACTGACAGCTCGGAAGCGGCGAGCTAAGAGTGCGTTACGGACGGTAGCTCGATCGCCTTCATCGCCCCGTGCGAGCATTGGGTTTCGTCCGTGTGTTGCAGTAAAAAGGGCCTCTAATGTGGTTTTCAGTGCCAGGAGGCGCCCGTGGAGGAATTTCGGTAATTTCGAGGGAACAAGGGCGGAAGGCCTGATTTGAAAGCTTTTTCCTCGTCCCGGTTAGTTCCCATCCGACGGCCGCAGCAAATGAAACGAGAAAGACCGGTGCTTTTAAGAAAGAAAAAAATAACGAAAAAGGGGTGCAACACGAGGACTTCCCCGGGGGGCACCCATCCTAGTACTACTCTCGCCCAAGCACGCTTAATTGCGCATTTCTTATGGGATCCGGTGCATTGGTGCTGGGATGATCGCACCCATTGGATTCTTGCGGAACAAATGTTTCATTGAGGGAGAGCGGCCGTTGAGTTGTGCAAACAGCACGCCAGCTCCAAAGAGATCGCAAGTTCGTAACTGGCAGCTCGGAAGCGGCGAGTTAAGAGTGCATTACGGACGGTAGCTCGACCACCCTCATCGCCCCGTGCATGCATGGGGTTTCGTCCGTGTGTTGTATTAAAAAACGACCTATGATGTGGTTTTCAGGGCCTGGACGCGTCCGTAGGGGAATTTCGGTAATTTCAAGTGAACATGGGCGGAAGGCCTGACTTGGATGCTTTTTCCTCGTCCTGGTCCGTTCTCATCCGACGGCCGCAGCAGATGAAACGAGAAAGATCGGCGCTTTTAAGGAAGAAAAAAACAACAAAAAGGGGGTGCAACACGATGACTTCCCAGGAAGTCACCCATCCTAGTACTACTCTCGCCCAAGCATGCTTAACTGCGGAGTTCTGATGGGATCCGGTGCATTAGTGCTGGTATGATCGCACCCATCGATTTCTTGCGGAACAAATGTTTCATTGAGGGTACGCGGCCGCTGAGTTGCGCATAAAGCACGCCGGCTCCAAAGAGATCGCAAGTTCGTAACTGACAACTCGGAAGAGGCGAGCTAAGCGTGCGTTACGGAGGTAGCTCGACCACCTTCACCGCCTCGTGCATGCATGGGGTTTCGTCCGTGCGTTGGATGCTTTTTCCTCGTCATGGTCAGTTCTCATCCGACGGCCGCAGCAGATGAAACGAGAAAGATCGGCGCTTTTAAGGAAGAAAAAAACAACGAAAAGGGGGTGCAACACGAGGACTTCCCAAGAGGTCACCCATCCTAGTACTACTCTCGCCCAAGCACGCTAAACTGCGCAGTTCTGATGGGATCCGGTGCATTACTGCTGGGATGATCGCACCCATTAGAATCTGGCGGAACAAATCTTTTATAGAGTGCACGCGCCTCCCGAGTCGCTCATACATCGCGCCAAATCTAAAGCGTTCGCAAGTTTGTAACTGACAGCTCGGAAGCGGCGAGCTAAGAGTTCGTTACGGACGGTAGCTCGACCGCCTTCATCGCCATTTGCAGGCATTGGGTTTCGTCCGTGTGTTGCAGTAAAAAGGGGCCTCTGATGTGATTTTCAGTGCCAAGCGGCGTCCGTGAAGGAATTTCGGTAATTTCGATTGAACAGGGACGGAAGGCCTGATATGGAAGCTTTTTCCTCATCCTGGTCAGTCCTCATCCGGCGGCCGCAGCAAATGAAACGAGAAAGATCAGTGGTTTTGAGAAAGAAAAAACAACGAAAAAGGGGTGCAACACGAGGACTTCCCAGGAGGTCACCCATCCTAGTACTAACTCTCTGCCATCGCCCAAGCCCTCTAACTACGCAGTTTCTGATGGGATTCCTTGCATTAATGCTTATGAGTGATCGCAACCCTTATAATCCTGCGGAACAAATCTTTTATAGAGTGCAGGCGGCTGCCGAGTCGCTCATACATCGCGCCAAATCTAAGAGTTCGCAAGTTCGTAACTGACAGCTCGGAAGCGGCGAGCTAAGAGTGCGTTACGGACGGTAGCTCGACCGCCTTCATCGCCCCGTGCGAGCATTGGGTTTCGTCCGTGTGTTGCGGTAAAAAGGGGCCTCTAATGTGGTTTTCAGTGCCAGGCGGCGTCCGTAAAGGAATTTCGGTAATTTCGATTGAACAAGGACGGAAGGCCTGATTTGGAAGCGTTTTCCTCGTCCTGGTCAGTTCTCATCCGGCGGCCGCAGCAAATGAAACGAGAAAGATCGGTGGTTTTGAGAAAGAAAACACAACGAAAAAGGGGTACAACACGAGGACTTCCCCGGAGGTCACCCATCCCAGTACTACTCTCCCCCAAGCACGCTTAACTGCGGAGTTCTGATGGGATCCGGTGCATTAGTGCCGGTATGATCGCACCCATCGAATTCTTGCGGAACAAACGTTTCATTGAAGGTATGCGGCCGCTGAGTTGCGCATAGAGCATGCCGGCTCCAAAGAGGTCGCAAGTTCGTGACTGACAACTCGGAAGAGGCGAGCTGAGCGTGCGTTACGGACGGTAGCTCGACCACCGTCATCGCCCCGCGCATGCATGGGGTTTCGTCCGTGCGTTGCAGTAAAAAGAGGCCTCTGATGTGTTTTTCAGGGCCACCAGGCGTCCGTAGGGGAATTTCGGTAATTTCGACTGAACATAGGCGGATGGCCTGATTTGGATGCTTTTTCCACGTCCTGGTCAGTTCTTATCCGCTGGCCGTAGCAAATGAAACGAGAAAGATCGGCGCTTCTAAGAAAGAAAAAAACAACGAAAAAGGGGTGCAACACGAGGACTTCCCAGGAGGTCACCCATCCTAGCACTACTCTCGCCCAAGCACGCTTAACTCCGGAGCTCTGATGGGATCCGGTGCATCATTGCTGGTATGATCGCACCCATCGGAATCTGGCGGAACAAGTCTTTTATAGAGTGTACGCGGCTGACGAGTCGCTCATAGATCGCGCCAAATCTAAAGAGTTCGCAAGTTCGTAACTGACAGCTTGGAAGCGGCGAGCTAAGAGTGCGTTACGGACGGTAGCTCGACCGCCTTCATCGCCCCGTGCGAGCATTGGGTTTCGTCCGTGTGTTGCAGTAAAACGGGGCCTCTAATGTGGTTTTCAGTGCCAGGCGGCGTCCGCGGAGGAATTTCGGTAATTTCGAGGGAACAAGGGCGGAAGGCCTGATTTGAAAGCTTTTTCCTCATCCCGGTCAGTTCCCATCCGACGGCCGCAGCAAATGAAACGAGAAAGACCGGTGCTTTTCAGAAAGAAAAAAATAACGAAAAAGGGGGGCAACACGAGGACTTCCCAGGGGGTCACCCATCCTAGTACTACTCTCGCCCAAGCACGCTTAATTGCGCATTTCTGATGGGATCCGGTGCATTAGTGCGGGGATGATCGCACCCATTGGATTCTTGCGGAACAAATGTTTCGTTGAGGGTGAGCGGCCGTTGAGTTCTGCATACAGCACGCCAGCTCCCAAGAGATCGCAAGTTCGTAACTGGCAGCTCGGAAGCGGCGAGCTAAGAGTGCGTTATGGACGGTAGCTCGACCACCCTCATCGCCCCGTGCATGCATGGGGTTTCGTCTGTGTGTTGTATTAAAAAACGACCTTTGATGTGGTTTTCAGGTCCTGGACGCGTCCGCAGGGGAATTTCAGCAATTTCAGGTGAACATGGGCGGAAGGCCTGACTTGGATGCTTTTTCCTCGTCCTGGGCAGTTCCCATCCGACGGCCGCAGCAGATGAAACGAGAAAGATCGGCGCTTTTAAGCAAGAAAAAAACAACGAAAAGGGGGTGCAACACGAGGACTTCCCAGGAGGTCACCCATCCTAGCACTACTATCGCCCAAGCACGCTTAACTGCGGAGTTCTGATGGGATCCGGTGCATCAGTGCTATTATGATCGCACCCATCAGAATCTGGCGGAACAAGTCATTTATAGAGTGTACGCGGCTGCCGAGTCGCTCATAGATCGCGCGAAATCTAAAGAGTTCGCAAGTTCGTAACTGACAGCTCGGAAGCGGCGAGCTAAGAGCGCGTTACGGACGGTAGCTCGACCACCTTCATCGCCCCATGCGAGCATATTGGGTTTCGTCCGTGTGTTGCAGTAAAAAGGGGCCTCTAATGTGGTTTTCAGTGCCAGGAGGCGTCCGTGGAGGAATTTCGGTAATTTCGAGCGAACAAGTGCGGAAGGCCTGATTTGAATGCTTTTTCCTCGCCCCGGTCAGTTCCCATCCGACGGCCGCAGCAAATGAAACGGGAAAGACCGGTGCTTTTGAGAAAGAAAAAAATAACGAAAAAGGGGTGCAACACGTGGACTTCCCAGGGGGTCACCCATACTAGTACTACTCTCGCCCAAGCACGCTGAATTGCGCATTTCTGATGGGATCCGGTGCATTAGTGCTGGGATGATCGCACCCATTGGATTCTTGCGGATACAAATGTTTTCATGAGGGTTGAGCGGCCGGTGAGTTATGCATACAGGCACGCCAGCTCCAAAGAGATTTCACAAGTTCGTAACTGGCAGTTCGGATAGCGGGCGAGCTAAGAGTGCGTTCCGGACGCGTTAGCTCGACCACCCTCCATCGCCCCGTGCATTGCATGGGGTCGTCCGGTGTTGTTATAAAAAACGACCTTGATGTGGTTTTCAGGGCTCTGGACGGTCCCGTTGGGGAATTTCTGTGTGACGTAATCCATAGTTCTCGCTGACATCTAGAATGAAACATGGGCTGGCTTCTCGTGCTGATAAGGCGGTGCAGTGTCACCTAATCGGAGATGAGCCTGACTTGGATGCTTTGAATTCAGAATCTGGTGTCGGAAGCCCCACGGGTTCCACGTTCATCATACGCACGGCACAGGTGTGCCCGTATGTAGATGAAACGAGAAAGATCGGCGCTTTTAAGGAAGAAAAAAAAAACGAAAAGGGGGTGTAACACGAGACTTCCCCGGAGGTCACCCATCCTAGGACTACTCTCGCCCAAGCACGCTTAACTGCGCAGTTCTGATGGGATCCGGTGCATTAATGCTGGGATGATCGCACCCATTAGAATCTGGCGGAACAAATGTTTTATGGAGTGCACGCGGCTGCCGAGTCGCTCATACACCGCGCCAAATCTAAAGAGTTCGCCAGTTCGTAACTGACAACTCGGAAGAGGCGAGCTAAGCGTGCGTTACGGACGGTAGCTCGACCACCGTCATCGCCCCGTGCATGCATGGGGTTTCGTCCGTGCGTTGTATTAAAAAACGACCTCTGATGTGGTTTTCAGGGCCTGGATGCGTCCGTAGGGGGATTTCGGTAATTTCGACTGAACATAGGCGGATGGCCTGATTTGGATGCTTTTTCCACGTCCTGGTCAGTTCTTATCCGCTGGCCACAGCAAATGAAACGAGAAAGATCGGCGCTTCTAAGACAGAAAAAAACAACGAAAAGGGGGTGCAACACGAGGACTTCCCAGGAGGTCACCCATCCTAGCACTACTCTCGCCGAAAGCACGATTATAGTGCGGCATTTTTGATGCGGAGTCCAGTGCATATTAGTGCTGGGATGATCGCACCATTGGATTCTTGGCGTGAAACAAATGTTCATTGAGGGTGACGCGGGGCCGCGTTAGTTGTGCCATACTAGCACCAGTTCCAAAGAGATCGCACTGTTCGTAACTGAGCAGCTCGGGAAAGCGGGAACCTCCCAGCTCAAGATGGTGAGTAGTTCGGACGGGCTTTAGACTGGGACCACCCTCATGCCCCCGTGCATGCATGGCGGTACGTCAGTGGTGTTGTCTATAAAAAACGACCTCTGATGTTGGTTTTCAGTGCTCTGGACGCGTTCCGTAGGACGGAGCAATTTCGGTAATTTCAATGATACATGCGGGGCAAGGACATGGACGGGGTGCTTTATTCCTCGTCCTGGTCAGTTCTCATCCGACTGGCCCCGCAGCAGACTGAAACCGAGAAAGATTCGGCGCTTTTAAGGAAGAAAAAAACAACGAAAAGGGGGTGCAACACGAGGACTTCCTAGGAGGTCACCCATCCTAGTACTACTCTCGCCCAAGCACTCTTAGCTGCCGACTCGCTCATAGATCGCGCGAAATCCAAAGAGTTCGCAAGTTCGTAACTGACAGCTCGGAAGCGGCGAGCTAAGAGTGCGTTACGGACGGTAGCTCGACCGCCCTCATCGCCCCGTGCGAGCATTGGGTTTCGTCCGTGTGTTGCAGTAAAACGGGGCCTCTAATGTGGTTTTCAGTGCCAGGAGGCGTCCGTGGAGGAATTTCGGTAATTTCGAGTGACCAAGGGCGGAAGGCCTGATTTGAAAGCTTTTTCCTCGTCCCGGTCAGTTCCCATCCGACGGCCGCAGCAAAAGAAACGAGAAAGACCGGTTCTTTTAAGAAAGAAAAAAATAACGAAAAAGGGGTGCAACACGAGGACTTCCCAGGGGGTCACCCATCCTAGTACTACTCTCGCCCAAGCACGCTTAATTGCGCATTTCTGATGGGATTCGCTGCATTAGTGCTGGGATGATCGCACCCATTGGATTCTTGCGGAACAAATGTTTCATTGAGGGTGAGCGGCCGTTGAGTTGTGCATACAGCACGCCAGCTCAAAAGAGATCGCAAGTTCGTAACTGGCAGCTCGGAAGCGGCGAGCTAAGAGTGCGTTACGGACGGTAGCTCGACCACCCTCATCGCCCCGTGCATGCATGGGGTTTCGTCCGTGTGTTGTATTAAAGAACGACCTTTGATGTGGTTTTCAGGGCCTGGACGCGTCCGTAGGGGAATTTCGGTAATTTCAGGTGAACATGGGCGGAAGGCCTAACTTGGATGCTTTTTCCTCGTCCTGGTCAGTTCTCATCCGACGGCCGCAGCAGATGAAACGAGAAAGATCGGCGCTTTTAATGAAGAAAAAAACAACGAAAAGGGGGTGCAACACGAGGACTTCCCAGGAGGTCACCCATCCTAGTACTACTCTCGCCCAAGCACGCTTAACTACGCAGTTCTGATGGGATCCGGTGCATTAATGCTGGGATGATCGCACCCATTAGAATCTAGCGGAACAAATCTTTTATAGAGTGCACGCGGCTGCCGAGTCGCTCATACATCGCGCCAAATCTAAAGAGTTCCCAAGTTCGTAACTGACAGCTCGGAAGCGGCGAGCTAAGAGTTCGTTACGGACGGTTGCTCGACCGCCTTCATCGCCCCGTGCGAGCATTGGGTTTCGTCCGTGTGTTGCAGTAAAAAGGGGCCTCGAATGTGGTTTTCAGTCCCAGGCGGCGTCCTTGAAGGAATTTCGGTAATTTCGATTGAACAAGGACGGAAGGCCTGATTTGGAAGCTTTTTCCTCGTCCTGGTCAGTCCTCTTCCGGCGGCCGCAGCAAATGAAACGAGAAAGATCGGTGGTTTT
>JAKOGI010005158.1:7500-10000 GCA_029747015.1 Carnegiea gigantea | reverse complement strand
GCCTGCCCCCGTGCATCGCCTCTAGAACGCCCCCGAAGCAAGGCCAAGGCATGCCCCCCGAGTCCCGCCCAGCGCCCCGTGGCAAGGCCAAGGCATGCCCCCGAGTCCCGCACATCGCCCCGGGCCGTGCCCCCGGGTCCCGAGGAACGCCCCCAAACGGCCCCGGTGCATGCCCAAGGCGTGCCCACGCGTCCCGAGGATCGGCCCCGGTCCATGCCCAAGGCGTGCCCCCCGGGTCCCGAGGAAGGCCCCCGGAACGGCCCCGGTGCATGGCCACGGCATGCCCCGAGTCCCGCACCTCGCCCCGGGGCGTGCCCCCGAGTCCCGAGGAACGCCCCGGTGCATGCCCAAGGCATGGCCCCGAGTCCCGCACGTCGCCCCGGAACGGCCCCGGGCCGCGGCCAAGGCATGGCCCCGAGTCCCGGGGAACGCCCTCAGAACGGCCCCGGTGCATGGCCCCGCGTCCCGCACATCGCCCCGAAACGGCCCGGTGCATGCCCAAGGCATGCCCCTGAGTCCCGAGGAAGGCCCCCACAACGGCCCCGGTGCATGGCCGAGGCATGCCCCGGGGGGCCCCGGGGCATGCCCCCGGGTCCCGAGGGTCGGCCCCGGGGCATGCCCCCGAGAGCGTCCACGCACGCTGCCGGACGCCCACGGCAGCATCCATGCATGCCGGGCAGCGTGCGGGCATGCTGTCGCTGGGTGCCGGGGGCTGCCGGGGGGTGCTGGATGCTGGCCGCAGGCTGTGAACGCTAGCCGCAGCCCTGTGAACGCTGGCCGCTTGTCCTGAACGCTGGCCGCAGCCTGTGAACGCTGGCCGCTTGTCCTGAACGCTGGCCGCAGCCTGTGAACGCTGGCCGCAGGATGTGAACGCTGGCCGCTTGTCCTGAACGCTGGCCGCAGCCTGTGAACGCTGGCCGCTTGTCCTGAACGCTGGCCGCAGCCTGTGAACGCGGGCCGCTTGTCCTGAACGCTGGCCGCAGCCTGTGAACGCTGGCCGCAGGCTGTGAACGCTGGCCGCAGCACTGTGAACGCTGGCCGCTTGTCCTGGACGCTGGCCGCAGGCTGTGAACGCTGGCCGCAGCCCTGTGAACGCTGGCCGCTTGTCCTGGACGCTGGCCGAAGCCCTGTGAACGCTGGCCGCAGCTCCTGAACGCTGGCCGCAGCCTGTGAACGCTGGCCGCTTGTCCTGGACGCGGGGCGCAGCCCCTGGACGCTGGGCGCAGCCCCTGGACGCTGGCCGCAGGGCCCTGAACGCTGGCCGCAGCCCCGCGAACGCCCGAAAGCCGTCCCGAGAAAAAATCCCCGTAGTTTTGTCGTGCGTTTTTCCCCAAATTTTGTCCACCCCTTCCCCACGATTTTTAGAGGATTTACAAGCTTTGTCCCGCATTTTTCTGATTTTTCTCCGATTTTTAGGATTTTTTTTTGTTTTCGACTTTAAAAAATCATAAAAAATAGCTCGGGTGTCCGAAAAATTCCGAAAAAATATTTTTTAGTAATTTCACCTCATGATCTTTCCAATGGTACCATTGGTTGCTGCTGAAACATTCTAAATCTTCAAAAAACCCCAGTATGATTTTTCGTCACAGTTGATGTCTACTGGGGGCAGAGCTAGTAGAGTTATAAGAGCTCTTTATAGGGGAGGTGCTTGGTAAGCAGTTAGGCAATAGTAGGGTCAGCGACAGCCATTGCCCATGCATGGCATGATGTCAAAGGCCTTGTTGCCATGGCATCCATGCACCGAACCTTGCGTGGGCGGATGACGAACCACCCCCAGGTCGAATTTGGCCTCGAGAAGCATGACTAGCATGAAAATTGTTGGATATCAATCGAGGGATTGTGGGAATTGTTGCTATGCTAGTTCCTACCTTCCGAGGTACCGGTGGTACTCCTGATGCCCGTCTTCGGTGGCATTCTTAGGCTTTTATGACGCCATCACGGGTGGAGGCCTTGCTCCCCTCACTCGAGAACGGTGATCACCCCACATGGGCAGGGGTGATTGTTAGTGAATTCCCGCAGCCCATCGTCCCTTCTTTATTGACCCGACCCCCTTGCTCCTTGACATCATTTCCGTTGCTTGACATGCCTCGTCTCAGGGGCGGACGGCAGACGCGCTGGCTGTAGAATTTAAGCGGAGGCGTGTTGTCTTCCACGTGCGGGTTGACTGTCGCAAGCGTGGTGACAGGAGAGGCAACGAGGGATGGGCTAGACGCCCTGATAGTAGAAGCCGTTGATCAGTATGTGAGGGCCTCGATGCTTGAGCATGTAAGCCCCTCGCGCCCGTGAGGCCGAAGTACATGAACTAGGTCGAAGGCTTGTCTTGAAGAGCCGATCCTTGTGACGATGGCGGGGTTGAGTGCTCCGATAGTGGAAGTCGATGATCAGTGAGTAAGGGCCTAGACGCTTGAGCTTGTAAGCCCCTCACGCCTGTGAGACCGAAGTACACGAACGGGGTAGGAGGCCCTTCCCGATGAGCACTTCCAAGGGCACGACGTGAGGC
>JAKOGI010005157.1:0-15790 GCA_029747015.1 Carnegiea gigantea | reverse complement strand
TAAGTGAGTTCAAAGACTCGCGACACTATGGAGAGGTCAAAAAAAGGTTAAGCTTTGCTAGAAATTTGGTGCCGAATTCATCCCTGCGGAACCCGATTTTTGTGACCATTTTGGACAAGCTCAAGTGGACCCACAACTTGAGGGCCCATGTGCTTTTGAAGCTTAAGATTTCATCTTTCAAATAAGCCCAAGTTTGTTTAATTTGGACATCATTTGGTTGGCCAAAATATCACTCAAAGATACGTTGTGCTGATCCAGTCCAGTCTGAGATAGGTGCATTGTTTGGGGCATAACTTTCAAACCGCTTATCCAAATTGAGCAAATGAGCCCATTCTGGAAAATAGACTTCCAGGGCTTTCTAACCAGCCCAAGAACGCGTGATTTGGCCGAGTATTCTGGAAGTTATGCTCTGTTGAAGTTGAGGCAGTTGCAAGGATTAATGCTGGGAATATGAAGAGTCTTAGGTTACATATATTTGTGGGGCTGATATTGTGCACGTTTTAGATGCTTCTAGATTGATGTAATCAGCTGCAAAAATCCTAGAATATTCCTTGTAACCTCCCCCACCCCCTTTTATGATGTGTCTTTTCATTTTTCTTAGACTTTTCATTAGCTAGTTTTAAGTGTTAGGAGTTATTTGAGTCTTTTGATTGTCTTTTGCTGAGTCTATAAAAGGGGAGGGGCATGTGAAGCTAATCATTCAGCATTGTAAGAGATTTCCAAAGTAATACCAGCACCTTTGAGAGTGACTCTCATTTGTGTCTCAAAATTCCTAGTTCTATATCTTGAATTTGGCTCATTCAAGTGGTGTTCTAGGTTCTCTTCCTTTTCCAATTGGAGTGATTCCTTGGTTAAGGCAAGAGAATTAGCCCAAGATCAAGTCATTGAGTGGCTCCGTGAAGGATTATCTCAATTACAAGATCTCGTTCTATTCCTTTTTCTTGTGTAGTGAAATTCTTCATCCATCTCATCCATCTTTCATTTCTCTTCCCAATTTGGCTTATTTGAGTTGGAGTTTGATTTGGTTCACTTGCCCACCCACATCTACATCAATTGGTATCAGAGCCAAGGCTTTTAAGTGACCCACATCATACCCAAACACATCCCAAAAAGCCAAAATACAAAAAAAAAAAAGAGGCACAAACCGGCAATCCGAAGTCTCGAAGACCAGAGAAGCAGCACGGTGCCCCCGTGCCACAATACACGACCGTGCCATATCATTTTTCCAGAAATCTTCAAGTCGAGACGGAGCACGGTGCCCCCGTGCCGCCAAGCACGAACGTGCCACTCTACTTTTCTGCATTTTCTTCAGCCGAAGCATAGCACGGCCTGACCGTGCCCCCTTGCACGACTGTGCCACCTTTGCCACAGCCAACTTACGTTTCAAATCAATCCACGAAGAACCCTAGACCTCATCCTTCATGCCGTCTTAAAAGAACTTGGAGAAAGAACTAGCTCTTATTGATATTGGATATGCTTGCTTTGCAATTCCAAAATTTCATGGTGAAAAGGAAGAGTTCGCAGGTTGGTTATCTAAGGTGGAACGAGTTTTTGCTTGTTGTATCCTTAATGACCAACAGAAGTTCGAAGTGGTTATTTCAAGATTGCGAGGTTGTGCACTTCAGTGGTGGAATAAATATAAGTTTGAGCGAAAAAAGAAAGGAAAAGAAAAGGTGAGAACTTGGAAGAAATTGAGTAGTAAGTTGAAGGGTTCCTTTTACCCATCCACTTACATGCCCATGAAAGAAAGTATCTCCGTTAAGCACACGGGTTCATTCCCTTCCACCCCACAAAAAGAACCAACCCCACAAATGATCTTTCCCCCACAACCTAGGAGGTGTCTCAAGTGCCAAGGGCTTGGACACTTATCAACGGATTGCCCAAATAACGAGGTCATTACCTTGGAAGAAAGGAAAGCCGTGGAAGAAGAGAACGATCATGAGGAAAGCCTTGAAGAAGAAATTGAACTCAAGGTGGAAAAAGAAGAAATACTTCACTTAGAGAAGGTTTCTCAAAAGCCAAACGAAATTGAAGAAGAGCATGCAAATATTCATTTCAATCCAAAGGAGCAAGACCATATCCTATCCTTTCCCCCACAAAATCACATTAACCCCCATTCAACCTTCCCAAATCCTCAAACCACATAAAGCCTCACAAAATGATCTATTACTCACCTCTCTTTCCCCAACCGAATCTCACCTTAGTTTTCACCCTCCCCACACCCACTTTTATCAAACCTCTGTGCATATTGCTTTTCAAGTGCTGCCTTTTGACCTTATTCCATCTCCCAAACCCAAAGACAGTCCTCACTTGGATGTCTTTCTCATCCCCCTCCTCTATGCCACCCTACAAATGATGCCCTTTGGCCACTTCCTACAAAAGCTCCCATATTGTAAGCGCGACCCCTTTCTTGAGAGGCTTGCCAACCCTTTGAGTTTGAGGACAAACCCAAAACAACCTGGGGAGTATGATGCATATTTCAATATGCATCATTTTTATTCAACTCCAATTTCAAAGAAGAAAAGGGTCAAAGAAGATCATGCATGGAAATGTGCCTATTTGGTCTTCTTAAGTGAGTTCAAAAACTCGCGACACTATGGAGAGGTCAAAAAGAGGTTAAACTTTGCTAGAAATTTGGTGCCGAATTCATCCCTGCGGAACCCGATTTTTGTGACCATTTTTGAACAAGCTCAAGTGGACCCACAACTTGAGGGCCCATGTGCTTTTGAAGCTTAAGATGTCAGCTTTAAAATAAGCCCAATTTTATTTAATTTGGACATCATTTGATTGGGCAAAATATCACTCAAAGATTCGTTGTGCTGATCCAGTCCAGTCTGAGATAGGTGCATTGTTTGGGCCATAACTTTCAAACCGCTTGTCCAAATTGAGCAAATGAGCCCATTCTGGAAAATAGACTTCCAGGGCTTTCTAACAAGCCCAAGAACGCGTGATTTGCCCGAGTATTCTGGAAGTTATGCTCTGTTGAAGTTGAGGCAGTTGCAAGGATTAATGCTGGGAATATGAAGAGTCTTAGGTTACATATATGTGTGTGGCTGATATTGTGCACGTTTTAGATGCTTCTAGATTGATGTAATCAGCTGCAAAAATCCTAGAATATTCCTTGTAACCTCCCCCACCCCCTTTTATAATGTGTCTTTTCATTTTTCTTAGACTTTTCATTAGCTAGTTTTTAATTGTTAGGAGTTATTTGAGTCTTTTGATTGTCTTTTGCTGAGTCTATAAAAGGGGAGGGGCATGTGAAGCTAATCAATCAGCATTGTAAGAGATTTCCAAAGTAATACAAGCACCTTTGAGAGTGATTCTCATTTGTGTCTCAAAAATTCCTAGTTCTATATCTTGAATTTGGCTCATTCAAGTGGTGTTCTAGGTTCTCTTCCTTTTCCAATTGAAGTGATTCCTTGGTTAAGACAAGAGAATTAGCCCAAGGTCAAGTCATTGAGTGGCTCCGTGAAGGATGATCTCAATTACAAGATCTTGTTCTATTCCTTTTTCTTGTGTAGTGAAATTCTTCATCCATCTCATCCATCTTTCATTTCTCTTCCCAATTTGGCTTATTTTGAGTTGGAGTTTGATTTGGTTCACTTACCCCCCCACATCTACATCAATTGGTATCAGAGCCAAGGCTTTTAAGTGACCCACATCATACCCAAACACATCCCAAAAGCCAAAATACAAAAAAAAAAAAAAAAGAGGCACAAACCGGCAATCCGAAGTCTTGAAGACCAGAGAAGCAGCACGGTGCCCCCGTGCCACCATACACGACCGTGCCATATCATTTTTCCAGAAATCTTCTAGTCGAGATGGAGCACGGTGCCCCCGTGCCGCCAAGCACGACCGTGCCACTCTACTTTTCTGCATTTTCTTCAGCCAAAGCATAGCACGGCCTGACCGTGCCCCCTTGCACGACCGTGCCACCTTTGCCACAGCCAACTTACGTTTCCAATCAATCCACGAAGAACCCTATACCTCATCCTTCATGCCGTCTTCAAAGAACTTGGAGAAAGAACTAGCTCTTATTGATATTGGATATGCTTGCTTTGCAATTCCAAAATTTCATGGCGAAAAGGAAGAGTTCGCAGGTTGGTTACCTAAGGTGGAACGAGTTTTTGCTTGTTGTATCCTTAATGACCAACAGAAGTTCGAAGTGGTTATTTCAAGATTGAGAGGTTGTGCACTTCAGTGGTGGAATAAATACAAGTTTGAGCGAAAAAAGAAAGGAAAAGAAAAGGTGAGAACTTGGAAGAAATTGAGTAGTAAGTTGAAGGGTCCCTTTTACCCATCCACTTACATGCCCATGGAAGAAAGTATCTCCGTTAAGCTCACGGGTTCATTCCCTTCCACCCCACAAAAAGAACCAACCCCACAAATGATCTTCCCCCCACAACCTAGGAGGTGTCTCAAGTGCCAAGGGCTTGGACACTTATCCACGGATTGCCCAAACAACGAGGTCATTACCTTGGAAGAAAGGAAAGCCGTGGAAGAAGAGAGCGATCAGGAGGAAAGCCTTGAAGAAGAAATTGAACTCAAGGTTGAAAAAGAAGAAATACTTCACTTAGAGAAGTTTTCTCAAAAGCCAAACGAAATTGAAGAAGAGCATGCAAATATTCATTTCAATCCAAAGGAGCAAGACCATATCCTATCCTTTCCCCACAAAATCACATTAACCCCCATTCAACCTTCCCAAACCCTCAAACCACATAAAGCCTCACAAAATGATCTATTACTCACCTCTCTTTCCCCAACCGAATCTCACATTAGTTTTCACCCTTCCCACACCCACTTTTATAAAACCGCTGTGCATATTGCTTTTCAAGTGCTGCCTTTTGACCTTATTCCATCTCCCAAACCCAAAGACAGTCCTCACTTGGATGTCTTTCTCATCCCCCTCCTCTATGCCACCCTACAAATGATGCCCTTTGGCCACTTCCTACAAGAGCTCCCATTTCATAAGCATGCCTCCCTTCATGAGAAGCTTGCCAACCCTTTGAGTTTGAGGACAAACTCAAACCAACCCGGGGAGTATGATGCATATTTCCATATGCATCATTTTTATTCAAGTCCAATTTCAAAGAAGAAAAGGGTCAAAGAAGATCATGCATGGAAATGTGCCTATTTGGTCTTCTTAAGTGAGTTCAAAGACTCGCGACACTATGGAGAGGTCAAAAAGAGGTTAAACTTTGCTAGAAATTTGGTGCCGAATTCATCCCTGCGGAACCCGATTTTTGTGACCACTTTTGGACAAGCTCAAGTGGACCCACAACTTGAGGGCCCATGTGCTTTTGAAGCTTAAGATTTCAGCTTTCAAATAAGCCCAAGTTTGTTTAATTTGGACATCATTTGATTGGGCAAAATATCACTCAAAGATACGTTGTGCTGATCCAGTCCAGTCTGAGATAGGTGCATTGTTTGGGCCATAACTTTCAAACCGCTTATCCAAATTGAGCAAATGAGCCCATTCTGGAAAATAGACTTCCAGGGCTTTCTAACAAGCCCAAGAACGCGTGATTTGGCCGAGTATTCTGGAAGTTATGCTCTGTTGAAGTTGAGGCAGTTGCAAGGATTAATGCTGGGAATATGAAGAGTCTTAGGTTACATATATTTGTGTGGCTGATATTGTGCACGTTTTAGATGCTTCTAGATTGATGTAATCAGCTGCAAAAATCCTAGAATATTCCTTGTAACCTCCCCCACCCCCTTTTATGATGTGTCTTTTCATTTTTCTTAGACTTTTCATTAGCTAGTTTTAATTGTTAGGAGTTATTTGAGTCTTTTGATTGTCTTTTGCTGAGTCTATAAAAGGGGAGGGGCATGTGAAGCTAATCATTCAGCATTGTAAGAGATTTCCAAAGTAATACAAGCACCTTTGAGAGTGATTCTCATTTGTGTCTCAAAAATTCCTAGTTCTATATCTTGAATTTGGCTAATTCAAGTGGTGTTCTAGGTTCTCTATCTTTTCCAATTGGAGTGATTCCTTGGTAAGACAAGAGAATTAGCCCAAGATCAAGTCATTGAGTGGCTCCGTGAAGGATTATCTCAATTACAAGATCTTGTTCTATCCCTTTTTCTTGTGTAGTGAAGTTCTTCATCCATCTCATCCATCTTTCATTTCTCTTTCCAATTTGGCTTATTTGAGTTGGAGTTTGATTTGGTTCACTTACCCCCCCACATCTACATCAGCTGCGTATATAAATAGTCATATAGGCTCATAGTCGATGCAAGAACGTCCGAATTTAAAGTTTGGAGTATCATTATCTAATACCCCATAACACAATATATTATTATCCAAAATTTCATATTAAAATGGTTTTTTAGGGAATCATATAGAGGTGAGTTTTTAAGAATATCTAACTTTTTGACTACTTAAATTAGGTCAATTAATACTTCCTTTATTATCTCAAATAATTAAGCGATGACATGGTGTCGTTTACTTTAATGGATTTAGAAACTACTCATCCCTCTCTTTTGCTGTCTATCTTTTTTTTCCCCCCCTTTGTGAGCAATTTCCTTTCTATCTTTTTTTCTTGTAATAATAATGATAATAATCATAATATTCATATAATTTTTGTAGTCCGCAACCTTGTTTCTCTTTCCAATCTTCGTCCTTTCTCCGCCACTGCCCATGCCCAACCCAAAACCTAATTACATTCTATCTATTACTAACAAAATCCATAATTCGTTTTCTGCTGATTTTAAAAATGTTAATGCAAAAGAGAGCTTGATGAGGCCATTTCTAAAAACGCAAGTATATCTAGTATTCTACTGTATCCTAGTAAAGCTAAAATCACTAAATTCAAAATTTCGAAGAAATTTAAAAATTGTGAACTAACAAGTGGACTTGTTTATCAATGATGTAGCCCGAAAAAATTTTAAAAAAAAAAAATTGTTCTTCAAATGAATTGGATCAACCCCAGATTCCCTATTTATGAATAACTGAAAATTCAACTCAATTCTCTCACTATCGATCCCTTTTTTTGGGAATGAGATCAAGATTTCCATTGCTCCAAAACGAGATAAAATTACAAAGGAAACCCGGGCATCCAAGTAAAGACATCCCTAACCCAAATTGACTAAGCTAGTATCCCCTTCAACTCCAACAAATTTTATCCTGAAAATTATTATGCTAATCAAAAGACTTTTGTTGTCTGAATTTGATGTAGTTCCTAGCCTATCATAACAGGTAGACTATAGCACACAGACCCAGGAGGAGGAGGATACTGAGGATAGTACCACCATAAAACCCAAATTGCCTAAGGAGGAGCTTGTAGAGGAGGATGACCCTGAAGAAGAGCCAGCTGAGGAGGGAGTTATGCGAAGAATTTAAGAAACTGGAGATCAATGTAGTGACGAGGGAGGTCAGACCTATACTTTATACCATGGAGGTGTAACCTATCCTCATTGAGGAAATTCGGACTGCTCAGGGCACGGACCCATAGTGGATAGGATCAAAACTCAGGTGTTACTAGGAAAGGCACCTGGCTTCATGATTCACGAAGATGGGAAGTTAAGGTTCCAAAACCGGGTATGCGTCTCTGTCATAGAGGGAATCAAGAAGAAAAGTTTGGATGAGGGGCACGACACCCCACACTCTGTTCACCCTAGTGGAAACAAGTTGTACAAGGACTTGAAGCGAGCCTTTCGGTGGAGCAACATGAAACAAGAGGTGGTAGACTATGTGGCGAAATGTCTGACGTGTCAACGAGTGAAGGCGGAATACCAAAGATCCACAGGACTCTTACAACTGTTGGAGATTCTCGAGTGAAAATGTGACTCAGTTTCTATGAACTTTGTAGTGGGTCTACCACAAACCCAGAGAAAGAACAACTCGATTAGGATCATCATGGATCGATTCACAAAGACAGCCCACTTCATAGCCATGAGGAACACATGGATCTTAGATCAGTTGGCCCGTACCTATCTAGAGGAAATAGTCCCATTACATGGGGTACCGAGTTCTATAGTTTCAGATCGGGACACTACATTCCAATTTGAATTCTGGCAGAAGTTACAGGAGGCGTTCGAGACGCTGTTACATTTTAGTACAGCCTTCCACGCAACAACGGATGGTCAGACTGAACGGACGATCCAAAAATTGGAGGATATGCTACGAGCATGCGCGTTAGATTTCAAACAAGCTTGGGATGAGCAGTTGGCGTTGATCGAATTCTCTTACAACAACAGTCATCATTCCAGCATCGGGATGGCCCCGTATGAAGGGTTTTATGATCGACGATGCAGAACCCCATTGTGCTAGCAAGAGATTGACGATGCATTGACCACTTGGCCTGAGCTAATCCAGGCAACTATCCAGAAAGTCAAAGTAATCCAAGAACAACTGAAAGCGGCCTAAAGTCGATAAAAGAGATATGCGGAACGAAGGCGCAAACCTCTAGAGTTTGGGATGGGAAGCCGAGTTTTTCCTTCGAATGTCTCCAACCAAGGGCATCATGAGGCTTGATATGATGAGCAAGCTTAGCCCTAGATACATCGGGCCATACCTCATCACTCAACATGTCGCGGAAGTAGCTGATGGTCTAGAGTTACCACCAGAACTACCCAGAGTGCATAACATCTTCCATGTATCACACCTACGCAAGTATGTCCCTGACCCATCCCATGTCATAACACCGGATCCTATAAAGTTGCGAGAAGATTTGTCTTACAAGGAGCAACCGATTCGCGCCTTGGATTGAAGGGAAAAACAACTCCATAGGAAGATAGTGCCTATAGTGAAATTTCTCTGGCCAAATCATGAGATATTGGAAGCCACATGAGAACCAGAGCAAGAAATGCAATCCAATATCCTTACTTATTCGACTGATCAAGTGTGTGCAAAGTTTCGAGAACGAAACTTCCTTTAAGGGGGTAGAATGTGAAACCCCAAAAATTATTTTATTTATTTAGGATTTTTTTTATGTATTGGACTGACTTAAAATGTTTGAGCTTGTAGGGGTTTAATTCCTAAAAAATTTAGCAGTATTGTTCGGATGTTAATTAAGCGGTCCAAGCCAAAGGAACATTATTCTCTCGATTTTCTATTTACAAAAAATTCAAAAATTTCTTTAAAAACAAAAAAAGAAGTGCAAGGGGGGAAAACCTTGTTATTTAAACTTTCTCTTCCCCTCACTTGCCTCATAAGAAAACTAATCCACACTCTCTTTCTTCCTCTTCCCTGCTCCTATCTCATGGCACCCCCTACTCTCTCCCCCCCCCCCCCTCGATTGTGCGCCACCCTGCGTGCCGCTAGCCATCCCGAGCCACTAGCCGCCCTTCCTCCCATTCTCTCACCCTCGGTAAGTTATAAAGATTGATGTAGATCCTAACCAAGCATACTAGTTCTATTGAAATTTCTTCATAAAATCTCTATATTTTGGTATTGAATCTAATTATTTTTCATACTATTTTATAAACCTCAGAGTGGAGCACTTAGTTGGAGAGTTAATACACCCTAAAGCCCTCTCTTTCTCTCTACCATTCATTTCAAGGTAAAAGATTCATTCTTTCTATAACTTGGATTGTTTTGACGATTAAGTGTAGTAGGATTATGGGTGAAAACATTGTATGCATACTTGGGAAAGGGTTTAAGTCGGGATTGAATGAACTCGAGTCTAAAAGTTATGATATAACCACTGTTCGTTACACCCAGAATGTAGTCTGACTTCATGGATTTGCTGGTAATTATTGGACTCTCCAAAAATTATAAAAAAATTAGGGATCATAGATCTATGTGTCTCTAATTGAGGAATTTTGAATTTTGTAAATAGGAACTAAAACCACTTAGTTATGCCATTGTACGGCGACTGTGCAATCCTAGTTTAGGATTTTGGTTAATTTCGAGTCAGTGACACCCAGAATATGCTAATGGCCACAAAAGAAAAGCTGTAGTTCGAAAATTGGCCTTTCAAGAATGGGCTAGCTCTTAAAAATCTAACATCGGGAGTGAAAGTTATGGGCACTGGAAGTTTAGCTTGTAATTTGTTTGTAATCTGGGAGTGCACAGTAGAGATAGGTGTGTTGGAAAATAATGTAAAAATGCCCTAAAAATATAATTGAGGGCCTAAATCAATAGTTGGGTATAAAAAGATGCCTAAAGAATTTATTGGGATATATTTTATCATGCAAGGAGTCGAGTTAAGGATTTAATACTAACAGAAATTATTTTATAAAATTGTATAGGCCCGAATTAGCATTCCGAGCTCAAACTTAGATGACCTGCTCTAACAGGTAATGATCATGCCCTAAGTCCTCCAAATATCCCTTTAAAATATGTCTTATTAGTGAACTGTGAAAATTTGTTTGAATTAATGTTTGAGGGATTTCCCTGGATAAATGGGTGATGGGACTCTTGAGTTTTATTGACATTGTTGTGAATATTAGAAATTTGCATATGGTATCTTTGATGATTTACTGTGAAAGTACTAGTGACATGCTTTTGGACCATGATAGGTCAGGATGGGGTCCTAATTAAATACCAATCCTATTTGTAAGTATAAGAATTAAGGAAATGATTAGGCGAGACTAGGGAGTTTTACTCTTGCTTGGCTGAAGGTCATTAGCCGTCCCTGGGTAAAGTGCATTCATGGTTAGCGGCCACATGCCACCTTGTGGGTGGACGTGGGTTAAGTTAGTGGTAACCGTCTAAATTGACGGTAGGCCATGATATGGTTGAGTGGCTGCATTAAAACCAAATGGAGGCCATGAGACCTGTTGAGGTCGCTCGCCCCTTTTATCCTTAAAGCTAAATGAGTGTGACTGAGATGGGTGTATATTGGTACTGAGACTAGTAGGGTGTCTTTTATGATATAGTGGAATTGTCTGTGTCTTCTTCACCCCTATAATGATTTGAAATAAATTTGTATGCGTGTTTTGATAGTTTGGGGCGGTCGTTACTGAGTTTATCTCATTATTTTAAAGTGTTTTGTTTTCAGGTAAAGTTCATGAGGATGGGGAAGGGACTTCGGTTTAGAGCAAGGACGCGACACCTAAGAATCTTAATCACAATGAATAAGGCTTAAATTGTTTATGTTTTAAGATAAATGTTGTTTAAATATGGACAATTTGATGTTTTGTCAACAAGATTTGATATTGTGTTTGAATTTGGTACTAAGTTACTCATTAGAGGTTTTATGCGATACTTAACCTTGTATTCCTTAACAGGAAATGCAGCAGTAACATCCTTAGGTTTTGCCTCTGCGATGTAGGTTAATATTAGTAAATAAAATGAATTAGAAATTTTGGGGTGTTACAATGACCCTCTAGCTTCAAGAAGCATGGATGAAACTCTAACACGCTAGAAGTCCCTCCTCTTAAGGTAATTCATACTTATCCAAGCATCCTACATGCCGCTTGTGTGATGGATAATTTCCTACACCAACTTGACGATTAGAGCTTTGGTTCTAGCCCAGGGTTTCTTTGAAATTCAGATCCCTTCTTCATATGTCCTCCTATCATATCCTAACTTATAATAGCCAAATATTTCTTATCGACTTTGCCTGACCATAGAAAGCTCCTGCAGAATGAAGTAATCTCAGAGGGTGCCCGCGTACATAGTAAAAAGACTTGCACATTGAATAAAACAGAAGCAATCAAATTCTTTCTCCCAGCATATGTTAGAAATTTAGTGGACCGACGATGAATATTGCGAATATTCTTTAGCCCCTGGAACATAGCATGAGTGATCCTCGTAGGTGAAAGGGGCACATCCAGATATCTATAAAGTAAACCCTCTTTAGAAAAATCCTTAATAACCAGTATAAGTTGTAGAGTTTCCTCAACTTCTCCAAAATATAAACATGACTTAACTGGATTTGCCCTAAGGCCTGACATGCCATGAAATTTGTTCAAATATCTACCACTTCACCAATAGACCTTATGTCTCCCTCAATTTTTTTTTTAAAAAAAAAGAAGTAAAAAATCACCTGCAAACTCTAAATGGGTAGAGTGAAGTTGCTTGCATTTAGGATGGCGTCAAACGCCTGACTCTTGACTGTCAGCTTACACTCTTCACTGAGAATTTTCATGCACAAAACAAATAAGTATGGGGATAAAGGATCCCTTTGTCTCAAGCCTCTTTTACCTTTGACTTGTCCTTGTTGTTGACCATTCATCACCATAGAAAAAGAGGAGGATGTAATGCAAGCACGATAAAAGTAATAAATCTTCCAGAAAATCCTAGGTCCTCCAAAGTTTTTAGCACAAAATTCAATTCAACAGTATCATAGGCTTTCTTTTTATCACTTTCAACATTGCTTTAGGTGAGATATTCTTTCTATGATATTTGTAAACCAGCTCATGGACCAACAAGATGTTGTCTTAGATATTCCTGCCTGTAACAAGTGCTCCTTGTTCCTTCCCAATCAAATCTCCAAGCACCAGTTGTAAGCGACTGACCAAAAGCTTTACAATGGTTTTATAAAACATGTTACAACAAGCAATATGTATGCAAACTTGGACACTTAAAGGATAATTAATTTTAGCTACAATGGTGATCAATGTAGAGTTGATGGTTTTAGGAACTTAGCATTTTGGAATAATGGTTGTACAGCTTGACACACCTCATGCTGAACAATGTGCCATGCTTTTTATAGAAGGTTGACCCATAACCATTAGGTCTTAGAGCATTTGCATCAGGGATACTCCATATAGCAAATTTGATTTCCTCGCGACTGGACTGATTAAGTAATAAATTGCCTTGATTTATTGTAAGAGTGTTCCCTTATGCACAAATGCATTATCCACCTCCCTGGTGGCATCAGAAGTACAAAGAAGATCTCTATAGAACTCCAACATCATATGTTGAATTAGAACTGGATCAGTAGTTAGCTTGCCATCACAGTCCACTGAATAATGAATTTTGCTTTTGGCATGCTTAGATTTTAAACAAGCATAAAAGAAAGCACTAATCAAGTCCCCTAGTTGGATGAATTGTTGTTTCGATCTCTAATAGAGGATTGCCTCCTCAAGTCTTCTTAGTTTTTGTAGTTTGTCAGTAAGCACCTTCATGAGTTAATCAAATCATCACTACAAGGATTGTTGTGCAACTCCTTCTGGCATATTTATAGTTCATGGGAGATCTTTCCAATCTTATTTGGAAGCCCACAGGAGTACTCCTTATGAAGCTACTTGAAATGCTGTTTCATGCACTTTTATTTGGTGAAGACCCTATGCAATGCATAGTTTCTCACCTCCTCCATCTAGCCATTGTGAACAATGTTAAAAAAAAAAATTGGATGCTCCTCCTGTACACTGAGATAAGAGGAAAGCCACTGAGAATTACAAAGGATTCTAGCAAGTTTACACCAAACTAGTTGTCCATCATGCTGCTTATTCCACCAGGTGTAAAAGCCTCCAGTAGCATGCATATCCATGGAGCTCATATTACGTAAAAAGTTAGCAAAGTCTCTAATGGAGCCCATACAAATGGGTATTACTGGGTCATTCAAATACATCAAATATAACATTGAAGTCACCAAGCAACATCCAAGGTAAACCATTCACATTCAGTCTTTGTAGATCAATCCATAACACTTGGCTTCCCTCTTTGCTATTATAATCATACAGCACTGTATAGAAAAAAGGTAATTTTTGCATCCAAATACTCACTTTGCAAGGTTGCAAGGTGTAAATTGAGCAGAAGCATGGACAATCTCAACATTGATAGAGTTTCTCCAAACACCCCAAATTCTTTTGTTACTATGAAATCTATAATTATGGTACCAAAGGACACCCCCTGAAACATCTGTTAAAAACTTTACTAGCCTTCCTTTCTTTAATTCTAGTGTCTAAAATACCATACAAATCTACTTTATTCCTCCAAAAGATAGAACTCATTTCCCTGTGATTCACAGGGTCAGTCATACCCCTCACATTTAAACCTATCAAATGGGTAATTCGGTTTAGGTACAGATCGGATTAAGTTTGTATTAGGTCATGTTTCAAATCAATTGACATTTTAGGTTAGTTTGGTTTGGGTCAGGTGAACTTCGATTCGGGTTGACTTTGGGTCAGCTAATTTTTGGTCCAATAAGCTTGTCATGCAAAAATAAGCAACTTTATCAAAAATTTTAAGCCAAGCATGGTCCAGTTCAGGTCAATTCGGGTGTCGGATCCACTTTTGGGTGGCTATTTTAGATGTTTAGTCTGGTATGGGTTCGGGTCATTCGTTTGGGTTTTAAGTTTCGAGTCTCGGATCACTTTTGCGAGGTCTACTCACATTCCATCCATACACCTTAATTCAGCTCCTTCTTATGATTGAACAAACTTCTCCCCACACTCTTTGATGCATACCCCTTGCTATGCATACTATTCCCTAATTTTGCACTTATAGGTACCACATATGCTTATTCCAAGACTTGAAATGCATTCCTCACTAAAATGTCATTTCCTGGTGGACTAGGCGTTTTTGGTCATAATGCTTTCCCCGATACAGTTTTAGTGTTCTGGCATCCCCCTTATATGCAGATTATTCCCTAATTTTACATTTATAAGTACCACATACTCTTATTCCAAGACTTGGAATGCATTCCTCACTAAAATGTCATTTCCTGGTAGGCTAGACTTTTTTGGTCGTAATGCTTTCCCTGATGCAGTTTTAGTGTTGTGGCCTCCCTGTGTTATTATCTGCTGAACATCATTTCCCTTCAAAGCAATGGATTTAACATTGGCTTCAGAAAGTGCCTCTATATGTGTCACATCCAGTTCTGACTAACCATGTTACTGGATTGGGTCAAACTGAGCAAGTTTGTCAACTTGAGATTGTGTGGGGACCTTGGCCTTCTCCTTCCACACCGCACCTAATCTTAGCTTTCTTATAGTCTTTTTCTTCATGGGCCAGACTTTTACATTTGCCATAATAATATGGAAGCCACCCATACGAAATGGGTTGTATAAAGTGTCTTCCATTTGGTAGATGAATAAGAGCTTTATTGGGAACAAGTTCTTTGAGAACCACCTCTACTTGAGCTCTAGTATATGAAATCCTCTGTTTTAGGATGTACATTGTTTGGCATATAGGGAACCCCAATAAGGCTCACAATTTTACTCAAGGTAGTCATAGGCAATGCATGAAGATACAAATCAAGCAAATTAATCCATACGGGGACTTTTGCCTTCCTCTATGCTAAAACTAAAGTTCATATTCCGTTTTTTCCAACACAAGTGCTCTACCCCCTCAAGGTCCAGAGTGCCTCTTTCAAGATGAGATCCCTATCTTCAACATTGTCAAACCAAAAAATGATCCATCCATTTTTGTGAATGAACACGCTTGGCTTGGCAATATCTTCAAGTTCTCAACAATGAATCCATGGATAATAGACAACTAAGGGGGAATACCCATGATACACTCGACCATAGCATTTGCTGACAATTCTACTTCCTCAACCACATCTTGAGGATTAATCACTGTTGTCGGGGTGGCATCCACCATCACAGGTTCAATATATTCCAATTCCAATCCATTTTTTGTGCTACAATTCGCAGGGAGTAATTACCGCAAGTTGAGCTTCCCTTTACTGCTATTCATGTTATGAGCTCCAGGTACCTGAGGCTCAGTCCTATGATTATCCTAAAAATTGTCCAGTTCTACTAAGTATCATCCACACTACCATCTAATTCCTCATTTGTAATTTGATATGCCCGTAAGCCAAAGACTCGTCTGATCCCTAATGAATCAGCATGATGGCTATTCCGTAGCTGTAGCACCTCCATGACCTGTCGACAAGTTTTCCCTATTATTAACCATAAGATCGATAGCAAAATCATAGATTATCACCTA
>JAKOGI010005156.1:7500-15800 GCA_029747015.1 Carnegiea gigantea | reverse complement strand
CCGGTATTGTTATTTATTGTCACTACCTCCCCGTGTCAGAATTGGGTAATTTGCGCGCCTGCTGCCTTCCTTGGATGTGGTAGCCGTTTCTCAGGCTCCCTCTCCGGAATCGAACCCTAATTCTCCGTCACCCGTCACCACCATTGTAGGCCACTATCCTACCATCGAAAGTTGATAGGGCAGAAATTTGAATGATGCGTCGCCGGCGCAAAGGCCGTGCGATCCGTCGAGTTATCATGAATCATCAGAGCAGCGGGCAAAGCCCGCGTCGACCTTTTATCTAATAAAAGCATCCCTTCCAGAAGTCGGGGTTTGTTGCACGTATTAGCTCTAGAATTACTACGGTTATCCGAGTAGCAGGTACCATCAAACAAACTATAACTGATTTAATGAGCCATTCGCAGTTTCACAGTATGAATTAGTTCATACTTACACATGCATGGCTTAATCTTTGAGACAAGCATATGACTACTGGCAGGATCAACCAGGTAGCACCCTCGATGACGCCGGCGCGCATGAGCCGCCCGGGCTAGCGGGGGGTCAACACGCGCACGACCGTCGTTCGTTTCCAGCGAAGAACGCTTGATGGGGCATCTTGCATCCACGGCGTGGAAGCAATGCCCGCACAGTGTTCTGCATCCCGAAGCACAGCCAGAGGACATAGCCCAAGCCGCGTGCGCACGGCGACGCGACGCGGGTGGACGACGGCCCCAGCCCGAAGGGTCCACCCGACACCCCAAGGGGGCATCGAGCGAAAGATCATCTCGTTAGGGTCCAAGCTGCCTTCACGACGCATGCAACGCAGGAAACCGTCATCTGTCCAGGGCTTGCCCGCCCCTGGATCATCCCCTGAAGAGGATCGTGCGTGGACGGTTCACCGCTCGAGCAGGGAGCCCGCCAACACAACCGAACCGAACGCAACTCCCGCGCCCCCACGTGTCCCCGCCGAGATGCACCCGCACGTCCGCTCGACTATGGCACATAGACGAACGGAAATAGCAAGGCGAAGCCCGACGAGCACCGCTGGACGCGAAGGGTAACCGTAGCCAACCGACATATTCGCACCGAGGGACTTGAGGAAGGAGGGGGCGGCAAATGGGGGTATGGGTTGTCAGGGTGCTCTGGAGTGGAGGGCTGTCAGGCTGCTTTCAAGTGGGTGTGAACACGGGGTTTTCGGGCGGATCTCGAAGGAAATCGGGTTGGATTTTGAGGAGAAAAGGTCACCCCCTCGGCACGACCACCGGCAAAATCCCGACGCAAAGGGCATTCCCCGCCCCGCGCAGGCCTCATGTCGCGCCCTCGGAAGTGCTCCTCGGGAAGGCCCTCCCCCTCCGTTCGTGTACTTCGGCCTCACGGGCGCGAGGGGCTTACAAGCTCAAGCGTCTAGGCCCTCACTCACCGATCATCGGTTTCCACTACCGGAGCGATCAACCCCGCCGTCGTCACACGGATCGGCTCCTCGAGACAAGCCTTCGAACCCGTTCGTGTACTTCGGCCTCACGGGCGCGAGGGGCTTACAAGCTCAAGCGTCTAGGCCCTCACTCACCGATCGTCGGCTTCCACTACCGGGGCTTCCGGCCCATCCCGCATCGCCTCCCCTGTCCCCTCGCTTGCGACAGTCAGCCCGCACGTGGTAGGCAACACGCCTCCGCGTAAATCCCACAGCCAGCGCGTCCGCCTCGGGACGAGGGGAGGGTTGTCAGGGTGCTTTCAAGTGGAGTGGGGCGAGAGGGGGAAGTAAGCTGGGGGGGACACGGGGTTTTCGGGAGGGGAAGGAAGGTGGTGTGAACAAGGGGTTTTCGGGGGGATCTCGAAGGAAATCGGGTTGGATTTTGAGGAGGGGAGGTGACCCCCCACCCCGCGGCACAACGGCATTCCCACCGGCATAATCCCGATGCAAAGGGCACTCCCCGCCCCGCGCAGGCCTCATGTCGCGCCCTAGGAAGTGCTCATCGGGAAGGGCCTCCCACTCCGTTCGTGTACTTCGGCCTCACGGGCGCGAGGGGCTTACAAGCTCAAGCGTCTAGGCCCTCACTCACCGATCGTCGGCGTCCACCACCGGAGCGATCAACCCCGCCGTCGTCGCACGGATCGGCTCAAGACAAGCCTTCCACCCCGTTCGTGGCAGTGCCTCACGGGCGCGAGGGGCTTACAAGCTCAAGCGTCTAGGCCCTCACTCACCGATCACAGGCTTCTCACAAACGGGGCGTCCAGCCCATCCCGCGTCGACTCTCCTGTCACCGCGCTTGCGACGGTCAGCCCGCACGTGGAAGGCAACACGCCTCCGCGCAAATCCCACAACCAGTGCGTCCGCCGTCCGCCCCGGGACGGGGGGAGGTGGGTCGTCAAGCAACAGAAAGGCAATGTCAAGGAGCAAGGGGGCATGTCAAGAAACAAGGGACGAGGGGCGCAACGGCATCCCCACCGGCAAAATCCCGATGCGAAGGGCACTCCCCGCCCCGCGCAGGCCTCAGGTCGCGCCCTTGCAAGTGCTCCTCGGGAAGGGCCTCCCACTCCGTTCGTGTACTTCGGCCTCACGGGCGCGAGGGGCTTACAAGCTCAAGCGTTTAGGCCCTCACTCACCGATCGTCGGCTTCCACCACCGGAGCGATCAACCCCGCCGTCGTCGCACGGATCGGCTCAAGACAAGCCTTCCAACCCGTTCGTGGCAGTGCCTCACGGGCGCGAGGGGCTTACAAGCTCAAGCGTCTAGGCCCTCACTCACCGATCACAGGTTTCTCACAACCGGGGCGTCCAGCCCATCCCGCGTCGCCTCTCCTGTCACCGCGCTTGCGACGGTCAGCCCGCACGTGGAAGGCAACACGCCCCCTCTTAAACCCCACAAGCCAGTGCGTCCGCCGTCCGCCCCCAGGACGGGGCATGTCGAGCAACAGAAATGATGGCAGGGAGCAAGGGGGCCGGGTCAAGAAAGAAGGGACGGTGGGCCGCGGGAATTCACCGACAATCACCCCTGCCCACGTGGGGGTGATCACCGTTCTCGGGTGAGGGGGGCAAGGCCCCCACCCGTGATGGCATCCTAGAAGCCTAGGGAATGCCACCGAAGACGGGCGTCAGGAGCACCACCGGTGCCTCGGAAGGTAAGAACTAGCATAGCAACGATTCCCGCACTCCATCGATCGATATCCAACAATTTTCATGCTAGTCACGCTTCCCGAGGCAAAACCCGACCCCCGGGGTGGTCCATCATCCGCCCGCCAAGGTTCGGTGCAAGGAAGCCATGGCAACAAGGCCTTTGACATCATGCCATGCCATGCCATGCCATGCATGGGCGATGGCTGCCGCTGACCCTGCTGCTGCCCCAGCTGCTTGCCAAGCACCTCCCCTATAAAGAGCTCTTATAACTCTACTGGCTCTGCGCCCAGTAGACATCAACTGTGACGAAAAATCATACTGGGGTTTTTTGAAGATTTAGAATGTTTCAGCAGCAACCAATGGTACCATTGGAAAGATCATGATGTGAAATTACTAAAAAATATTTTTTTCGGAATTTTTCGGACACCCGAGCTATTTTTTATGATTTTTTAAAGTCGAAAACGAAAAAAAATCATAAAAATCGGAGAAAAATCAGAAAAATGCGGGACAAAGCTTGTAAATCCTCTAAAAATCGTGGGGAAGGGGTGGACAAAATTTGGGGAAAAACGCACGACAAAAATACGGGGATTTTTTCTCGGGACGGCTTTAGGGCGTTCGCGGGGCTGCGGCCAGCGTTCAGGGCCCTGCGGCCAGCGTCCAGGGGCTGCGCCCAGCGTCCAGGGGCTGCGCCCAGCGTCCAGGACAAGCGGCCAGCGTTCACAGGCTGCGGCCAGCATTCAGGAGCTGCGGCCAGCGTTCACAGGGCTGCGGCCAGCGTCCAGGACAAGCGGCCAGCGTTCACAGGGCTGCGGCCAGCGTTCACAGCCTGCGGCCAGCGGCCAGGACAAGCGGCCAGCGTTCACAGGCTGCGGCCAGCGTCCAGGACAAGCGGCCAGCGTTCACAGGGCTGCGGCCAGCGTTCACAGCCTGGGGCCAGCGTCCAGGACAAGCGGCCAGCGTTCACAGGGCTGCGGCCAGCGTTCACAGCCTGCGGCCAGCGGCCAGGACAAGCGGCCAGCGTTCACCGGGCTGCGGCCAGCGTTCACAGCCTGCGGCCAGCATCCAGCACCCCCCGGCAGCCCCCGGCACCCAGCGACAGCATGCCCGGACGCTGCCCGGCATGCATGGATGCTGCCGTGGGCGTCCGGCAGCGTGCGTGGACGCTCTAGGGGGCATGCCCCGGGGCCGACCCTCGGGACCCGGGGGCATGCCCCGGGGCCCCCCGGGGCCGGTCCTCGTGACCCGGGGGCATGCCTCGGCCATGCACCGGGGCCGTTGTGGGGGCCTTCCTCGGGACTCAGGGGCATGCCTTGGGCATGCACCGGGGCCGTTTCGGGGCGATGTGCGGGACGCGGGGCCATGCACCGGGCCGTTCTGAGGGCGTTCCCCGGGACTCGGGGCCATGCCTTGGCCGCGCCCCGGGGCCGTTCCGGGGCGCCGTGCGGGACTCGGGGCCATGCCTTGGGCATGCACCGGGGCGTTCCTCGGGACTCGGGGGCACGCCCCGGGGCGAGGTGCGGGACTCGGGGGCATGCCGTGGCCATGCACCGGGGCCGTTCCGGGGGACTTCCTCGGGACCCGGGGGGCACGCCTTGGGCATGGACCGGGGCCGATCCTCGGGACGCGGGGGCACGCCTTGGGCATGCACCGGGGCCGTTTGGGGGCGTTCCTCGGGACACGGGGGCACGGCCCGGGGCGATGTGCGGGACTCGGGGGCATGCCTTGGCCTTGCCACGGGGCGATGGGCGGGACTCGGGGGGCATGCCTTGGCCTTGCTTCGGGGGCGTTCTAGAGGCGATGCACGGGGGCATGGCCCGGGGCCGATGTGCGGGACGCGGGGGCAGGCCTCGGCCGTGCACGGGGCCGCTCCCCGGGACTCGGGGGCATGCTTTGGCATCGACGTTCGGGACTTGGGGCACCAATATGGGGGCACGCGGCACGCCACGGGGCCTAGTTCTCGACCCTTCCTTCGCCCAGTCCGCCCAAGGTCCGCTCAAGTCCGTCAAGTCCGCCCCCGCGCCCCTGCGTCCCTGCGCCCTGCGCCCTGTCAAAGATTATAATGCGCGCGGGGGGGTCACGGGGCCGGGAGCGGGGTGTCACTCACCATCGTTCATCCTGCTCGGGTCGCGGACGGGGCGGGGCACTAGCTCAATCACCTTCCCCCTAAAGAGCACAACGAGCTTTCGTGGCAGTGCCCGGAGTGGACATCAACCGTGCCGATTTTTCATACTCCGCCCGGGCCATCCCCCTAGAGAGCTTCAGGAGGTTTGGTGGCCGTGCCCGGAGTGGACATCAACCGTGCCTATTTTTCATACTCCGCCAGGACCATCCCCCTAGAGAGCTTCAGCAGGTTTGGTGGCCGTGCCCGGAGTGGACATCAACCGTGCCGATTTTTCATACTCAGCTGGGACAGGTCACGGCCTGCGGCCAGCGTTCACAGGCCATCGGCCAGCGTTCACAGGACAGCGGCCAGCGTTCACAGGCTGCGGCCAGCGTTCAGGACAAGCGGCCAGCGTTCACAGGCTGCGGCCAGCGTTCAGGACAAGGGCCAGCGTTCACAGCCTGCGGCCAGCGTTCAGGACAAGCGGCCAGCGTTCAGGACAAGCGGCCAGCGTTCACAGCCTGCGGCCAGCGTTCAAAGGCTGCGGCCAGCGTTCAGGACAAGCGGCCAGCGTTCACAGCCTGCGGCCAGCGTTCACAGGCTGCGGCCAGCGTTCAGGACAAGCGGCCAGCGTTCACAGGCTGCGGCCAGCGTTCAGGACAAGCGGCCAGCGTTCAGGACAAGCGGCCGGCGATCACAGGCTGCGGCCGGCGTTCAGGACAAGCGGCCAGCGTTCACAGCCTGCGGCCAGCGTTCACAGGCTGCGGCCAGCGTTCAGGACAAGCGGCCAGCGTTCACAGGCTGCGGCCAGCGTTCAAGACAAGCGGCCAGCGTTCAGGACAAGCGGCCAGCGTTCACAGCCTGCGGCCAGCGTTCACAGGCTGCGGCCAGCGTTCAGGAACTGCGGCCAGCGTTCACAGGCTGCGGCCAGCGTTCAGGACAAGCGGCCAGCGTTCACAGGCTGCGGCCAGCGTTCACCGCCTGCGGCCAGCGTTCAGGACAAGCGGCCAGCGTTCACAGGCTGCGGCCAGCGTTCACAGGCTGCGGCCAGCGTTCAGGACAAGCGGCCAGCGTTCACAGCCTGCGGCCAGCGTTCACAGGCTGCGGCCACCGTTCAGGACAAGCGGCCAGCGTTCACAGGCTGCGGCCAGCGTTCAGGACAAGCGGCCAGCGTTCACAGGCTGCGGCCAGCGGTCACAGGCAGCGGCCAGCGTTCAGGACAAGCGGCCAGCGTTCACAGGCCTGCGGCCAGCGTTCACAGGCTGCGGCCAGCGTTCAGGACAAGCGGCCAGCTTTCACAGGCTGCGGCCAGCGTTCAGGACAAGCGGCCAGCGTTCACAGGCTGCGGCCAGCGTTCAGGAGAAGCGGCCAGCGTTCACAGGCTGCGGCCAGCGTTCAGGACAAGCGGCCAGCGTTCACAGGCTGCGGCCAGCGTGCAGGACAAGCGGCCAGCGTTCAGGACAAGCGGCCAGCGTTCACAGCCTGCGGCCAGCGTTCAGGACAAGCGGCCAGCGTTCACAGGATGCGGCCAGCGTTCAGGACAAGCGGCCAGCGTTCACAGGCTGCGGCCAGCGTTCAGGACAAGCGGCCAGCGTTCACAGCCTGCGGCCGGCGTTCACAGGCTGCGGCCAGCGTTCAGGACAAGCGGCCAGCGTTCACAGGCTGCGGCCAGCGTTCAGGACAAGCGGCCAGCGTTCACAACCTGCGGCCAGCGTTCAGGACAAGCGGCCAGCGTTCACAGGCCTGCGGCCAGCGTTCACAGGCAGCGGCCAGCGTTCATGAGCAGCGGCCAGCGTTCACAGGCCTGCGGCCAGCGTTCAGGACAAGCGGCCAGCGTTCACAGGCTGCGGCCAGCGTTCACAGGCAGCGGCCAGCGTTCAGGACAAGCGGCCAGCGTTCACAGGCCTGCGGCCAGCGTTCACAGGCTGCGGCCAGCTTTCAGGACAAGCGGCCAGCGTTCACAGGCTGCGGCCAGCGTTCAGGACAAGCGGCCAGCGTTCACAGGCTGCGGCCAGCGTTCAGGACAAGCGGGCAGCGTTCACAGGCTGCGGCCAGCGTTCAGGACAAGCGGCCAGCGTTAACAGGCTGCGGCCAGCGTTCCCAGGCTGCGGCCAGCGTTCAGGACAAGCGGCCAGCGTTCACAGGCTGCGGCCAGCGTTCAGGACAAGCGGCCCGCGTTCACCGGCCTGCGGCCAGCGCTCACAGGCTGCGGCCAGCGTTCAGGACAAGCGGCCAGCGTTCACAGGCTGCGGCCATCGTTCAGGACAAGCGGCCAGCGTTCAGGACAAGCGGCCAGCGTTCACAGCCTGCGGCCAGCGTTCACAGGCTGCGGCCAGCGTTCAGGACAAGCGGCCAGCGTTCACAGGCTGCGGCCAGCGTTCAGGACAAGCGGCCAGCGTTCACAGGCGGCGTCCAGCGTTCAGGACAAGCGGCCAGCGTTCACAGGCTGCGGCCAGCGTTCATGACAAGCGGCCAGCGTTCACAGCCTGCGGCCAGCGTTCACAGGCTGCGGCCAGCGTTCAGGACAAGAGGCCAGCGTTCACAGGCTGCGGCCAGCGTTCAGGACAAGCGGCCAGCGTTCACAGGCTGCGGCCAGCGTTCAGGACAAGCGGCAAGCGTTCACAGGCTGCGGCCAGCGTTCAGGACAAGCGGCCAGCGTTCACAGGCTGCGGCCAGCGTTCAGGACAAGCGGCCAGCGGTCACAGGCCGCGGCCAGCGTTCACAGGCTGCGGCCAGCGTTCAGGACAAGCGGCCAGCGTTCACAGCCTTCGGCCAGCGTTCACAGGCTGCGGCCAGCGTTCAGGACAAGCGGCCAGCGTTCACAGGCTGCGGCCAGCGTTCAGGACAAGCGGCCAGCGTTCACAGGACGCGGCCAGCGTTCAGGACAAGCGGCCAGCGTTCACAGGCTGCGGCCAGCGTTCACAGGCTGCGGCCAGCGTTCAGGACAAGCGGCCACCGTTCACAGGCTGCGGCCAGCGTTCAGGACAAGCGGCCAGCGTTCACAGCCTGCGGCCAGCGTTCACAGGCTGCGGCCAGCGTTCAGGACAAGCGGCCAGCGTGCACAGCCTGCGGCCAGCGTTCACAGGCTGCGGCCAGCGTTCAGGAC
>JAKOGI010005155.1:0-15808 GCA_029747015.1 Carnegiea gigantea | reverse complement strand
GAAGGCCTGGGATTTACTCTTACCCCATGCTGAGTTTGCATACAATCGGGCACCTAGCAAAGCTACTGGTCTTTCACCATTTAAAGTGGTGTATGGGGTCGATCCTTTAAGTCCAAATGACCTCACCCCATGACCCCAAGATCAAAAGCCCCATGTTGATGCAACACAAAGAGTAAAAGAAATTCAAAAGCTCCATGAGTTGGTGAAGGCACGAATAGAGAAGACTAATGCAGCCTATGAAGCACACGCCAACAAGCATAGGAGAAAGATTGTTTTTTGGATTCATTTAAGAAAGGAACGTTTTCCCTCTAAAAGGAAAAACAAACTCATGCCACGAGCGGAAGGTCCATTTGAAGTCTTGGAGAGAATCAACGACAATGCCTACAAGATTAATCTCCCTGGTGATTATGAGGTTTCAGCTACTTTTAACGTAGCTGATTTGAGTCCATTCTACCCGGACAATTCCCCACCCGATTTGAGGGTCAAATCTTTTCAACAAGGGGAGGATGATGGAGGGCCACCTAGCCAAGACCATGATCAAGTTGTGACAAGTCCAAGTCGACCAAGAACACGGTCTCAAACTCAAAAGATAGCCCTCCTTTGGCAAGAAGCTGAAACTGGCACAACCGGCATGCACAAGCCCGGTTTTGTGCACATGATTTCTTAGGCCATTTCATGGCTTAGGGCCAATATTTTTGCATTTTTGGAATCCTCAGGAAGTTAACTTTCAAGTCCAAGCATTGTGTTCAAGTCATGCTACAAGAGGATGAAGGATCAAGGGCATTTTTCCTAATCGGTCAGAATCAGTTCAATCCTGCACGATTAAAAGTTTACATGTGATTACCTTACTTAATCCATGTTTAACCTTGATTTCTCGAATGGGGTGGTTTATACACACCCTAAACTTTCTTTCCCACTTTTAAAACTTAAACCATATCAATTTTTGCTTTGGGTAAACTTGGCTTGAAAACCGGGTAAAAATCTGCCAATGCACCCGGTCTGATAGCACGGCTGAAGCATACCCTTCTCGGTGGGTTTCCTTGCTATCCACTGACTTGATACACCCTCCAAGGCTGGGCACACACCCCAAGGCACCATCATCAGCTGCAACCTTGGAAAGATCAGCCAATGAGAATGAAGAGACAAGGAAAGATGTCCCTTGAATGTCGTTGGTCAGCCGCAAAGGGGAGAGGTCACTTTTCGGCTGCTCACATGTCCACTTGCTGCCTATTTTGCTGATTAAGCTTAGGGACAAGTGGATTAAGTTGTAATAATCATTTGTCTTGCTTTCCTTGAAGGATTAGATGTGTTTTGATTAGCCTTAAGCATGCTTGAAGTCAATTAGCTCTAACCGTGGCAATTAGAGCTAGTTAATACCTTTCCCTCCTAGGAAGGAAAAGTAAGATGCTTGCTAGCTTGCTTAGCTTAGAGGTTTTTGCTGCCTATGTAAGGCCTCTCATGGCCACAAGCAAAGGACACTTCAGAATTTGATGAATGAAAGTTTAGTGAGAGCTTTGAAAGCCTCCTCTCAAATCCTTGCTTGCTTATCTTAGTTTAGGCCAAACTAAGCGGTGTTCAAGTGAGTCTTAAACTAGATTAAGTGGTTAATCTGTATCTTAATCAAGTTTAAGGGCCCTAAACTCAAAGGTTGGTGGTGATTTCTGTATCCAATCCAAGGGTTTAGTTTGATCCCAAATCAGTTCATTCCACACGGTTCCTCAATGAAGTTGATTGCTTGATTGTTCAAGGCATTACTTCCACTAAGCCTATCCATCATTCCTCTTCATTATTCCACTCCTCTACCATCATTCACATTCAAATCCCCCATAACAAACTCACCAAAAGCCAAGAAAACCAAATAGAATTGAAAGGCTTCCAAACCGTGCAAAACTAAGCCATTCTAGTACTTTGAGGCAGCAAGTTAGCACGGGGTCCCCGTGTCTCCACACACGGCCGTGCCACTTGCACCCGTAAGCAATCTCAAGTTTTAGCCTTTGCTTGGTGTGAGGTTAAGGTGTATATCCATACCCCTTGCCCTTTGCATCAAAGAGGAGAGGGGGTTAACAAAGACAGCCATCAACCATGTCTTCAAACCACAAGCCAAACCAATATTCACACTCAAGAATTTCTCACTTGCAAACACAAATGAAAAATCCTAACTAAAAAGAGTGAAATTTTAGAAAGAAAATGAACTAAACTATCCTCTTCCTCTCTTGTTCTGCTGCTGAGGGACGGACATATGTAGAGAACTATAAGGATTCTCATCCACACAGCCGAGGGAAAAACGAAGAGGTTACAGTTACACAGATCACCACGGTCCGTGGTAAGCACCAAAGTTGGACCGTGTTCTTGGTTGGAACCATATTTCTGCTCTTCTTTGCCTCCACAGGCATAACACCTCGTAGGCATCCATGGGGGGTCAAAATATGCTCAAAGGAGGGTCAAATGCTGGGCCAAAATGGTCCAAATTCCTACAAACATCATCAAATGACCATACCTAAGCATAAATCGAGCATAGGGGTACAAATGACAACTTAAAGCACATAATTCTCCTAAAAATGCAGCAAAATGACCCTAAAATGATGTATACAATAGGCACTTATCAAACTCCCCCATGCTTAAACTGTTACTTGTCCCTAAGCAACAGTAAAACCAAGAAAAATATACATAACCTCTTCAGGATAGACATATGTAACATTCCAATGGCAAGGCTGATCCAAAGGTATTCCAAAAAGATGAAAAAATCATTAGCAAATAGACTATGGAATGAAATTTTCGACAACCACTTGATAAACCATAATATCAAATTTGGATCAATCCCCTCAAATCATCAAATACAATCATTCAACATATGAAGCAAATGGAGCGTGCAATACTGGTAGAACCTCACTTTAGTCATGTGGCACTCAACACTCAAGTGTATATACATGAAGGTTCCCTCAATTCTCATTCTATAGACTCAAACCTACCATATGCTTGACAAGATTCTCAAATTCGTCATCACTAGAAATGCAAACACACTAGATAATCATTAGGACTTTCATAAGGTTGTAATGGGGCCACGGGTAAAGGTAAGACGGGAACAAATGTTTTGGAAATGTGAAGCTGGTAGCCATAGACTAGGAGCTAAACAATTTTAATGCATCACACAACATCATCCCTAAACCAGTACAAATCAACAAAATACATCCCCAATTGAAGAGACAAAGAGTTGAAAGTCATAAAAATCTTCTCTTATTTTGAATTTTTTTTTGCTTTTTCTCTTTTTTTTGGCTTTTTTTTCTTATATGTTGTTTCTTTTTTAAAAAAAAGTCAGCCAAGGGAAACTCATACAGATTTTAAATCTCAGCTCTTCTCTAAACTTTGCACAAAAAGACAAGGGATTTCCTTTTATCAATCAAGATCATACATCCCTTCACCAAACAACCAAAATCCACTAAAAGATCTCAATACACCTCACTAGCACCCAAACAAACTTGATGCAAAAGAATAAATGCTCCTCTAGTCTTGGCTTGAGGTTGACATAATCATTTGACCATAAGCTATAATATGAGGTTCAAATCAATAAAAGCAGATATAGGCTCAAAGGGGCTAGCAAGGGATATAATACGCAACAAAGGTGGCTATTTGGCCGTTGGGTTTAACAAATCAAAGAAATGCCTCAATCGCATTGTCTAGATGCATATGCGAAATGTGATCTTGAATGAGAATCAAAGCAAGTCATAGAGAATTGATGTCAACGACAAGTCACACATGAAAGAAACATGAGACTAAATTGATAAATAGTTTCTAAAAGCTCAAAGCCTCACAGAACATCTACCAACGTCATAAATAGCTCATTAGTAAACATATGCCAAAATTCATGTAAAGAGTCATGGGGTAATCAACTCGTATTCAGCATATGGTTAAAACATGAAGCTCATTTCGTAAACGCATTCTCAAACATTTTTATGCACAATTTGGGCAAATCAAAGGGTCAAACTAAACTAAAGAAGTCTACCTAAAAATGCAATCTAAAATGAAAAGAAAAAGAAAAACTAAATATACTTCTAAAATACTTCCAACCAAATAAGACTAAAAACCTACAATAAAGCTCCAAAAACAACTATCGCAAACAATATATACAACACATAAGCACACCAAATTAAATAAGACATCAGACGTCAAATATAGTGACTAACTCCTCGATGCTTGAATCACACATTGCCCTCAATTTGGGCACGTAGAGAAAAAGGGAAGGGGAGCAGCATAAAGTAATCAAAAAGGAGGTGGGGGAGAAGAATGAGGTGGTTGTCCCTAAGAGATATGTCAATCATGTTAGGTTTCTAAACAAGCCCTATAATCCTGGAAATATTGGATATGGGTAGTAAGCATCCCACGAAGCTTATCATGGCGCTCTTGGATAAATTCACAAAGAGCGGCGTTCTCAAAAGCAACATAAGCTCGAAGGGACACTTACGCTTCCTGAATGGACCTAAGGGTGGCTTGTAGGTTGGTAGAGTCAGTAGGTGGTGGTTGGGGGGAAGAGCGAGGTCCTGCTTGACTAGAATGAGGGGGTCGAGGGTGGGGTGCGGGTTGAACAACCTTGGCATCACCAAGTACCCAATAAAGGTTAGCCCGGTGAAGTTAAGTGGTGCGATCGACATTAGGAACAGGCAAAAGCCGACCCCCAGGGTAAATCCAATACAAACACCCAGCCTCAACTCTACAAAAGTTCATGAACTCAAAGGCGGCTTGATCAAGTCGCTCGGACCTAGAGACTCTATCCTCGGGGTTAGGCTTAATATCCAAAAATCTAACAATAGTAGTTACAATACCACCTCTGACTATTCTACCCTTAGTGCTAACAGCAATACTATACAATTGCCTAGCTAAAAACGAACCGGGGTCAAGCTGGACATCGTCAAGCATACAGGACAAACAATACAACTCAGACAATCATGGGACATTCAGACTATCATCCCAAGCAAAGAAATAGCAAGCTAGGTTACGCTGAGCTATCCTAATGGAAGGGTTCCTAATATGTGTGCATTTGGATGAACTAGTGTTGTATCTAACACTGCCCGAAAGCTCGCCCCAAAATGTATTTGGGTTGAATTCAGGGTGGGACTTGTTGGTTCGGTAAATCCATATGAGGTGGAAAACCCAGCTTGACATTAAGGCCCTCTAGTGACCTCGACGTGGAGTCTACTTAGGAACTCTAGGGTTAGGTCCTGGTATGTATGCTCTTTTATTTCTATGAAGTGACCCATACCACCCCATGCAAACAGCCACCTAATGTCATCTAACATTCCTAAACATGCTAACAATTCCTCATGATAATTTTAGGTTGCCACAACCATGCGTTCATTCAAACAATTATATCTAGCAACATGATCGGGATTAGTTAAACCGAGAGGGTGAGGAATGTTACCTTGGGTTCGCGTATTGGTGGAAGTTCGGGAGGTCCATTGAGGCCGCGATGGTGCTTGACTTGGTGATCCAACCTCCTTGACACTCCTTTGTCTTTTAGTTGGTGCCATTCTTGTAAAATGAAACACAAATTAAAACTAAAACCTAAATAAGAAAATTTAAGGAAGAAAAATAAAGGAATTAAGTAAAAAGAAGAAGAATTAGAGAGAGAAAAAGAATGGTTATGATGATGAGTGAAGGTGAGATGAGTTTGAAGAAAAAGAAGAAGAAAGAGACGAAATTTATGGAAGAAAGAGAAGGATTAAGTAAAAAGGAAGGATTTTAGGAAAAAATGGAGTAAAAATGAGAAGATATGAGGAAGGATTGAAGGTGTAGTAATGGTGGGTTTAGACTGAGAAAGAGAGAGGTAGAGAGAGAAGGAGTCGAGGAAAAAGATGAAGTTTAGGGAAAATGGGGAGTCACTGCAGTCAAAACCCTTGACCGTGACTCGTAGCAATACACTACGGTCCATGGCAGTGGCCACGGGCTGACCGTGTTGTCTACTGACACCAGAAATTTTTTTGAATTTTTGGTTGGCACCCCACGGCCCGCGGTGCTAGGCTACTGGTCATGGTGCCAAATATGTTATTTCATATATTTATTTTTTTTCTCTCTGTTTTTTTTCCTTCCTTTTTTTGTCTCTCTTTATTCTATTCTCATCTTTTTTTCTCTCCCTTTTTTGTGTTTCTCTTTTACATATTTTTTTTAATGTTTTTTTCTTTCTTTTTAAAATACTGCAAAAAAAATAACGAAAATCAAAGTTAAGATAAGAAAAGGTTTGGGTTGCCTCCTAAGAAGCGCTCTTTTAAGGTTAAGAGCTTGACCCTACTTCTATGCTTGGCCCGGATCAGCAAGTGTAGGCATTAGCTTTATTGCGGACCACAAAATCAAACTTCTTCAATCGAAGGTACCATCTTAAAAGCTCTGGTTGAAGGTCCTTCATCTTCATCAATTTATGCCATAATGCACTGTTAGTATAGAGGACAAACCGCTGATGTAGCCCATCGGACTGGCTACTTTCACCTTGTTCAATCCCTAAATCAAAATTTGCATCAAATCCTTCCATAGGGGGCAAAGAGAGAACAACTTGAGTAAACCTGTAGTAATTGCTCATAACAGACTTGTTAGAAGAATGGGCCTCAACCTTGGGCATGTTAGACGGCATAGGAGTAGCAAACTCCACGTTAATGTATCTTTGATTGGGGTCCTCAGTAGAAATCCAGTCAAAGTCAGGAGGATCCTTACAATTCAAGACATTCTCCATGTCAATCTCAGGGGAAGGGGAAAATTCATCTAAAAGAGAAGAATTAGAGGAAACCACTTTCTCTTTCATATGACAAAACATGGCATAGTGCCCTTCCACTTTAAAAGTTATGCGCCCCTTTCTTAAATCAATTTGCCAATCTACAGTAGCCAATAAGGGCCTACCTATTATAACTTGGGCATCATCGGCTTCGGTCATATCAACTATGATAAATTCTTCTAATACCTAAATATCTCCTATATCGACTGGCACATCTTCCAATTTGCCTATGGATTGAGTTTCAGAATTGTCTGCTAAATGTAGTGAAAAGAGTACGGGTTGTAATGGCCCTAAGTGAAGCTTATGAAATAAAGAGTAGGGCATTAGACTGATGCTTGCACCTATATCACATAAGGCTCTCTCAATTTCCACCTTTCCCACAATACAGAAGATAGAGAAGCTACCTGGGTCAGTGATCAACATTGCCGCAAGCGCACGAGTGTTCATAGTATAGATAAAGATATCATTCCTCAGGGACTAAAGTAATCTATCGAGTCTAGTCTTGTCAGAATATGCTAAGCAAAACTCAATTTTAAGTGGATTCGATTAACTACTGGAAATAAACTTGTCTAAATCAATAAGAGAAAAGCATCTAGGAATTTTCACAGTTATGAAAGAGAATTAGATCAAAATGAATAAACATGTGCTATTCTCTAATTGGTTAATTCCGAGGAATTGTAATCTTGTCAAGAAACTTGATCTATTCTTTCGAAATCAATCAAATTTGCCTAAACTAAGCAAACTTCGTTCTTTCAAACTGATTTGACTTAATCCAAGTTTAATATTTTCAATTACTTAGTATCCCTCCTAACATATAAATCTCTCTTTTGAGATGAAGGTATGCTATGTCTAATCAAGCAGTCCAACAACCAAATGTCATCTTTCGAATGTTCACTCGATTGTTTCAAATGTGCAAGTCAATTTTGGCTAAAAATCAACTTACAACATGAATAACACTTGATAGAACGAAATCAAACCAATCATGAAAATAAGCACAAATAGATTAAAATATGATCCAATAACAATTCCAAAAGCTACTAAGTTCCTAGACTAAGAAAACTACTCAGAGATGATTAAAGATAAACTAACCAAAAAGATTAGCGAAATCTTGAGCGGAAGGGACTCGACTGAGATGGCCTTCACCAAGGGCTTGGAACCGCCTCAGAATCAAAACTCTCTCACTCAAAACTAAACTAAGAACAAAATTAGAGAGAAAACAAACTACTCTAACTAAACTACCCTACTTGCTATTGCTAATGAGTTGAGTGTGGTGAGTATATGCTGGAATGCTGTAGAACGTCTCTATTTATAGAGAACTTCAATTGATCTCATCCACACAGCCAAGAGAAAATGAAGAGGCAATAGTTACAGGCACACCACAGTCTATGGGCGCCACCACAGGCTGGCCGTGGTCTGTGCTGGATCTGAAAATTTGCTCTTTCTTTGCTCTACAGTCGTGGAAACGCATGGATAACCGTGGGGGAGGTCAAAACACAGCCATTGAAGGGAAAATGCTAGGTAAAAAGACTAAAAATCCTGCAAAATATATAAAACAACTACACCCAAGCATAAATCGAGAATATGAGAGTAAATAACATCATTAGGCACACAATTCTTCTAAAAACGAGGCAAAATAGCCCTAAAAAGGTGTATATATAAAGCACTTATCAAACTCCCCCATGCTTGAACTATTGCTTATCCTCAAGCCATGTAAGGTTTAAAGATATACATAGCCTCCTTAGGATAGACATATATAACATTCAATTGACAAAGATGATCCAAAGGTAGCCCAAAAAGATGCAAAAACATTATTAGCAAATAAAAGACGGAATGAAATTTCAAAATCGTTTTATAGACCATAATGCAAAATTTGAACAAATCGTCCTCTAAATTATCAAATACAATCATTCAAGCGTATGAAACGAGTAAGACTAGCAACGCTGGTAGAACCTCACTATATTTATGTGGCACTCACCACTCATGTGTTTGACACTGTATATATGTGAGGGTTCTCTAAATTCTCATTCCTTTGACCCAAATCTACCATATGCTTGACAAGATTCTCAAATTTTCCACCACTAAAATGCAAATACACTAAACAATCATGAGGACTTTCAAAGGGATGTAACGGGGCTTAGGGTAAAGGTAAGAGCGGAACAAATGTCTTTGGAAATGAGGAGCTACAAGCCATAGACTAAGAGCTTAAACAATTCGGATGCATCATACTACATCCTTCTCGAACAATATTAACTCATCAACAAAATAAATCCCAAAATGAAAAGAGATAGAGTCGAAAATCACAAATATCTTACATTCCCATCAAGGCTAATCACTTTCTTCGAAAATATTTTTTTTCGCTTTCTTTTCTTCCTTTTTTTTCCTTCTTTTTATGTTTTTGTTTTTATTTTTTTTTTGTTTGTGTTGATTTCTTTTTTTTTTCCAAAAGAGGAAAGGCCAAGGGAATTCCATAAGGAACTTTAAAATCAAACTCTTCTCTAAACTTTACATAATAAAGTAGACATTTATCAAATGTTTGCATCCCTTGCACTAAACAGCCAAAGTTCACTAAAATGGATAACAATCCACCTTGCTAATGCCCTTTCAAACTTGATGCAAAAGAATATAACGCTTCTCCAGCCTTGGCTTAAGGGTAAGACAAGTATTTGGCCATGTGCTAATAGTAGGAGGTTTAAATCAGGAAAAATGGTTATAGGCTCAAGGGGCTAACAAAAGATAAAATACACAACAAGGGTGGCCATTTGGTTGTGGGTTTCAAATAAATCAAACAAAGAAAAATGCCTCAATCATATTGCCTAAATGCATATGTGAAATGTGGTCTTGAATGAGAATCAAGACAAGTTCTAGAGAAATGATGTCAAGGAAGAGTCACACAGGAAAGGAAATATGAGACTACTAATGATGAACAGTCTCTAAAGGCTCAAAGTGTCACGGGACATCTACCACAGTCAAAACTAGCTCACAAGCAAACACATGCTAGAATTTCATATAAAGACTTATGGGGAAAATCAATTCGCATTTAACATATGGTCAAAACATGGAATTTAGTCCAAAAATTCATTCACAAACTTTTATGCACAATTCGAGCGAATCAAAGGATCAAACTAACCGAAGAAACCTCAAATCTATAAAGATCATCATCGAAGGATTTTTTTTTCCCCCCAAAATGCATGCATGCTCCTACAAAAAATATAAACTAAAATGCAAAAGAGACTAATCAAAAGAAAGAAACTAAAATGCAACCTAGAAGAAAGCTAAATGCACTACTAAAACAAAACCAAAACAAAAATTACAAAAGCTACCACTAAAAACATGTACAAAGCAAAAACAAACAAACACACAAAAACAGGCATTAGACGCCAAATGTAATAACTAACTTACTCACTCCCCCATGCTTGAATCACGCATTGCCCTCAACGTGGGCACATCAAAATAAAAGGGGAAGGGGAGAGCAGAAATCAGAATCAGAGAGGAGGAGGTGGAGGAAGATGGGGTGGTTATCCATATGAGATATGCTAATCTTGCTAGGGCTTTAGACATACCCTATAGTCTTGGAATATTGGGTCTAGGAGGCAAGCAACCCACGAAGCTCATCGTTGCGCTCTTGGACAAAGTCCCAAAGAGCGGCGCTCTCTAAAGCTACAAAGGTGCAGAGGTGAACTTTCTCCTCTTAATGGACCTAAGGGTGTCTTGGATATCAGAATAGTCAGGTCTGAACGGTTGAGAGGAAGAACTAGGGCCTGCTTGATAGAGTGAGGGGTAGCTTGGTGGGGTACGGGTCGAACAACCTCATCATCACCGGGCACCCAGTAAAGCTTACTCGGTGATGCAAAGTAGTCGGCATTGAAAAGCGGCAAGAGCCCACAAATAGCCAGCCTCAACTTTGCAAAAGTTCATAACCTCAAAAACAACTTGGTCAAGCCACTCAGACCCAGAAACTCTGTCCTCGGGATTGGGCTCAATACTCAAGAATCTAGCAATAGTAGTTATTATTCCACCTATGACTATCCTACCTTTAGTGCTAACAGCAGCACTATGTAATTGCCTGGCTAAGAATGAACCAGGATCAAGTTAGACACCATCTCGCATACAGGATAGAAAGTACAACTCAGAAAGTCTCGAGATATTCAGACTATCGTCCTGGGGAAACAAAGAACAAGCAAGGATACGTTGAGCTACTCTAATGTAGGGGTTCGTAATATGCATGCATTTCGATAAACTGGTACTATACCTGACACTCCCCAAAAGTTCACCTCAAAATGTATTCGGGTTGAATTCGCGGGGGACTTGGAGTTGTGATACATCCATACTAGGGGGAAAACCAAAAATACTGTTGAAGGTACCTAAGTTCAGTTCATACAACTATCCCTGCAAATAAAATGATATATGTGCAGCTTTTCATTGAGGTCCTCTAGTGACCTTAACATAGAGTGCACTTAGAAATTCTAAAGTCAAGTCCTTATATGTATGCCCTTTAAGTTCTAAAAAGTAGCTCATACCACCTCTAGCAAACAACCAACAAATATCATCCAACAGTCCCAATCGGGCTAACAAATCTGCATTATAGTATCTAGTTGCTACTACTACACGTTCATTCGAACAATTATACCTAGCAATATGATCAAGATGAGTTAAACCAAGAGGGTGAAGGACGTTACCCCTAGCACGCGCATTGGTTGACGTTTTTGATGTCCTTTTAGGTCAGGGTGGTGCTTGACTTGATGAACCAACCTCCTTGGTGCTCCTTTGCCTTTTGTTGGGTGCCATGGCTATAAAAACTTAACCAAAAACAAACCTAAAACTAAAAGTAAGAATAAAAACTTAGAAAATTGAAGAAAATAACTAAAAATGAGAAGAATTAGAGAGAGAAAAGGTTGGGTATGGTGAATGAATGGAGGGTGAGATGAATTTTGAAGAAGAAGAAGAAAAGAGATGAAATTTGTGGCTGAAATAGGGAGATTAGGTGAAAAGAGGAAATTTGGTGGGAAACTGAAGAAAAATGGAGAAGATTTGAGGGAGATTGAAAGTATCTGTTATGAAGGTTTTAGAGAGAGAGAATGAAGGAAAAGAGAGAAAGTGTCAAAGGTTGAAGAAGAAATGAGGGGGAGGGGAATAGGCACCGCGGTCAAAAACCTAGACCGCGGCCCGTAGCAGCCAACAACGGACCGCGGGGCTCAGCACGGCTGGTCCGTGGTGTCTGCTGCTACTTATTTTTTTCTACTTTGTTTTTAGGGCTGGTGCCCATGGTCGTATTGTTGGTGTTCTTGACGGTGGTGCCAACATTTTATTGATATATATATATATATATATATATATATATATATATATATATATATATATATAAAATATAATATATAATATATATATATATATCTATTTTGTTTCTTTCTTCCTTTTTTTTGTTTTTTTGGTAATAACTAAAATGAAATTTCAAAAATGAAAACTATAAAAAGGAAAGAGAAAGAAAGCTTGGGTTGTCTCTCAAGAAGTGCTCTTTTTAAGGTCAAGAGCTTAACCCTTATTCTAGGCTTGGTCTGGATCACCTTTATCACAAACTACAAAATCGAACTTCTACAGTTGAAGGTGCCATCTTAGCAATTCTGGCTGCAGGTCCTTTGTTTTCATAGCTTGGTGGCATAATGCACCATCTGCATACAAAACAAATTACTCTCTTGGCCCATCAGATGGGTTAACATCTACTTGCTTAACCCCAACATCAAAATCGGTATCGAAACCTTCTAAAGGGGGCATAAAGTGAACAACTCGAGCAAACCTGCAATACTCACTTAGTGAGGAATTATTATAGACAGGGGCCTCAACCTCATGTTTGTTAGGTGGCATAGGAGTAGAAAACTCCACCTTAACATACCCCTGGTCAGGGTCCTTATATGAAATCTATTCAGAACCAGGAGGATCTTTAGCATACAAGACATCCTCCACACCTCATTCAGGGGAAAGGGGTAATACATCTAAGATAGATGAATGAGGAGAAACTGCATCCTCCGTCCTATAACTAAACACAGCAAACCTCCCCTCTACCTTAAAAGAAATACGACCCCCTCTTACATCAATATGGCAACTAGCTATTGTCAAAATGGGCCTACCTAAGATAATTTGGGCATCATCAGTTTCAGGCATATTGACTATAATAAAGCCTTCTAACACCCAAATGTCTCTTACATTGACAGGCATATCTTCTAACTTGCCTATGGGCTGTGTTACAGAACCATCAGCCAACTGCAGGGAAAAGGGAGCGGCTAGTAATGGTCCTCAGTGCAGCTTATGAAATAAAGAGTAAGGCATTATGCTAACACTTGCACCTAAATCACATAGCCCTCTTTCAATCTCTACTTTTCCTACAACACATGGGATTAAAAAACTACTTGGGTCAGGAAGTTTAGGGAAAAAAATGACGGGGATCTGGATAGAGTCATTTTCTACAAATGAGGCAGTCTTGCCACCATAGTTGCTCTCCTTACTACCAGTAATAGGTATCTCTCTGCCCTCTTCCTTTGGTACTTCCTCAGAGTCAGTTAAGTCCTCTTGATCTTCTTTCATGGTGACACAGTTACTCACGAGAGTTGCGTTCAGGCTTAGTAGGAAGCCTATCTGGAGATGTAGATGAAAAAGCATCTTTTTGGGCAATCTGGGTCTCTAACATCCTATTATGAGTTATAAGCACTCAACCTTAGAGGCTAATTGTTTTATGTACTCATGTGGTCCCTATTATGCCGTAAGCATGTTTTCTATCATTAACACAAAATTTGACTTTTAGGACATTTGAGAAGGGAATGGAGGTCTTTGAAGACCAGAGCATTCATAGGGGGCATATTCACAGGGTTTGGATTCAACCTATAAGAGAGATTTAGGTGATTCTTCCAACCTGGATTATAGGTATTAGAGTAAGGGTTATTGGTTGGTCTTGGGTAGAAATTTTTAACATAATTAACTTCATCGGAGCCTTCGAAAAAAGGACTTCGAACTGGACAGTGCGAAGATATATGCTCAATTGAACTACAAATCTCATAAGGAGATAGGGCACTAGAGTTTACAGCATTAACATTAAGTTGGTCAAGTCTTTTAGTCATAGCATCTACTTTAGTAAAAAGTAAAGTAAAAGCATCAACTTGAAGGTTACCTCCAACCTACCTGGGTTGCAGTCGTTCAGATGACCATTGAAAGTTATTAAGCGCCATCTCCTCAATAAGGTTATAGGCTTCATCCTTGGTCTTGCTCATTAAAGTCCCTCCTGCCGCCACATCAATAGTGGACCTTGCAGCTTCGATCACACCATTGTAAAATGCCTGGATAATCATCCAGTGCTGAAGACTATGATGGGGGCACAAATGCAGTAAATCCTTAAAACGCTCCCAAGCTTTGTAGAACGTCTCATCGTCTTTTCGCAGAAAGTTGGTGATTTGATTTCTCAGGCTCGCTGTCTTGCTCGGAGGGAAGAATTTGGCGAGCAAAGCTCTTGTCAACTCATCCCATGTTGTCATGCAACCAGACGGCAAAGAGTGCAACCAAGCCCTTGCTTTATCCCTCAATGAGAAAAAGAATAAGCGCAGGCGAATCGCATCACTGGAGACTCCATTTAACTTTAGTGTATCACACACCTCTAAGAAAACCGAGAGGTGTAGGTTTGGATCTTCCAAAGGAGTCCCGTCGAATTGAGATTGTTGTACCATGGAAATAAGTGCTGGCTTGAACTCGAAGTTGTTGACATCCATGGCAGGCCGAGCTATGCTTGAGGCTATCCCTTGGACTCCGAGATTAACGAAATCATCAAGGATTCTTCTTTCTTTACCCCCCATGCTTGAATTCCTTCTTGCTTTATGCCTTTGCTCTTTGATGATCCTTCGCCTTTTCCTCAGTAAGCAAAAAGTCCTCTAAATTTCTGGATCGGGCTCGTACAAAATTAGACTTTGCATAAACTAGGAAAAATTCCTGCAAGAACTTTCACCAACACTACCAGCGCAATTAAACAGGAAAAAGAAATATAACAACAAAACAAAACAAAGTAAAATAATAAAAATGCTTAGTCACGTTCTTAAGACAATTCTCTATAGTTAGCAATTTAGTCTCCAATAACGGCACCAAAAACTTGATCAACACTGCCACAAGCGCACGGGTGTTCGTAGTATAGATAAAGATATCGTTCTTGAGGGACTAAAGTAATCTATTGAGCCTAGTCTTGTCAGAATATGCTAAGCAAAACTTAATTTTAAGTGGATTCGATTAACTGCTGTAAATAAAGTTGTCTAAATCAATAAGAGAAAAACGTATAGGAATTTTTGCAGTTGTGGAAGAGAATTGGATCAAAGTGAATAAACATGTGCTATTCTCTAATTGGTTAATTCTGAGGGATTATAATCTTGTCAAGGAACTTGATCTATTCTTTCAAAATCAATCAAATTTGCCTAAACTAAGCAAATTTCATTCTTTCAAACTGATTTGACTTAATCCAAGTTTAATATTTTTGATTACTTGCTAGCCCTCCTGACATGTAAATCTCTATTTCGAGATGAAGTTATGCTACGTCTAATCAAGTAGTCCAACAACCAAATGTCATCTTTCGAATATTCACTTGATTGTTTCATACGTGTAAGTAAATTTTGGCCAAAAATCAACTCATAACATGAATAACACATGACAGAACGAAATCAAAACAATCATGAAAATAAGCACAATTGTATAGATTAAAACATGATCCAATAACCATTCCAAAAACTACTAAATTTCTAGACTGAGAAAACCACTCAGACATGATTGAAGATAAACCAGCTAAAAAGATCGGTAAAATCTTAAGTGGAAGGGACTCAACAGAGATGGCCTTCACCAAGTGCTTGGAACCACCTCAGAACCTCAGAATCAAAACTCTCTCACTCAAAACTAAACTAAGAAAAAGATTAGGGAGAAAACAAACTAATATTACTAAATTACTCTACTTGCTATTGTTAATGAGTTGAGTGTGGTGAGTATATGCTAGAATGTTGGAAAATGTCTCTATTTATAGAGAACTTCAATTGATCTCAG
>JAKOGI010005154.1:0-15812 GCA_029747015.1 Carnegiea gigantea | reverse complement strand
ATATATATATATATATATATATATATATATATATATATGTTCAGCCAGGAATTATAATATTTTATACCTTTTTATTATCTAACAATTGCTCAAAAGATGTTATTAATTTAGGAATTTAATATGATTTTTGTTGTTTTGTAGGAATTTGAAGATTAAATGAATTGCTTGGAATATGAGAGAAAGTTGAGTCACAAGGGAAATAGATTTATAACAAGCAATGGATCAAGAGGGGAAAGAAGAAGGAAGCAAATCAAGCCTCCCGGCCCAGGCCCAGCCGTCGATGGCTAGTCTAGGAGACCAGCTCTCTCTCTCCTTTTCCTTTCTCTCTTTGGGTCGGTCCCGGAGTTTTTTTTTTTTTCCTTTCTTTTTCTTGCCCAAGCGTGCCTAGTCCCTTCTCACTTAAAGTCACGTGCCAGTAGCCCCACTCCCATCTCCTCTTCTTCATCTTCTTCTCATCATCCACAAAGTCCAGAATGAGGAGAACAAGGAAGAATAGGGTAGCCGTTCAACTCTTCATCTTCTTCATACTCCATAACCATCGCAGCCCCCCTTAACTCATCTTCTTCCCCATCTGCTCGTCTTCTTCTTTCGTGCCCAGAACTGAAAACAGAGCTCGAAAAAAAAGGGGCACTCAAGCGTCCGTGGCTCTTCATCTTCCTCCGCCGTGGCCGTTACTCCCTCATTCTCTCTCCTTCTTCAATCACCATCATTAATGCAATAGTTACAAGGTGCTGAGGAGGCTAGAGCTTGCGTTTTAATTGGGCGCCGAAAACAGAGAAGGGGGGGCTTGATTTTTATTCGTTTTTCCTGGTTTGTTTTTCAAATTTAGTTTTAGGAAAACAATTCAGTGTAATTTGATTCCAGATTGTTTCAATTCGAGTTGAAGTTTGCAGTTTGAGGGTTTCAATTTCTTAAGTTTTCAAATCTGTTTATCTTCAGTTTGCTCCCTTTGCTTTGATTCTTAGTTCTGTTTTAGTGCTGTTTTCGCAACTCTTAGACTAAGATTTTTAGGTTACCGTATCTTTGACTACTTTGAGCGATCGTTGGCTCAATTGAGCGAAGAGTTGAGGATTGAATTTCCCGCAAGGGTTCTCTGAGCTTTGCTCGTGGCTACTCGGCTCTGGGCCCTGTTTCGATGCTTGTCTTGCCCTGCTTTGGCGTCTTCCTCTGCTACTGTGTCTAGAAAGATCTAATTGGAAACAACTATTGCTAAGTGTTACTGGGTTCATATTAGCAATTTGGTTGTTCTTTTGGCTAGTGTTTTGCAAAGAGTATCGTTTACATTTTTAAAAAAATTAATTTTGTTTATTTAATCTATAAATTTGTGAAATAATTTCACCTTGGAGTTGGTTAATTAGTATTTAGCTTTAAATTAGTTTAGAATTTTTGATAACCAAAGTTCACAACCATCCTCAGGACAATACTCGAAAGTGTTATAACGATAAACTGCATACTTGCGGGAAATCACTAATAAGTTTTTGGCGCCGTTGCCGGGGATGGCGTTGTGAAATTAGGTCGCATTGAGTCGTTTGCGTCGATTTCATTTTCGTTTCGTATCTTTGCTTTTTCGATTTTATGTTCATTAGTTTAGTTTTAGTTGTGTTAGTTTAGTTGAGCTTTCTTTTGTTTTTGATATTTGATTAGAGTTTATTCGTTTGATCTTTATTTTGGTCCATTTAATTAAGTCTTCGTGATTACTTTCTACTAAAAATAAGAGGACTAATAGTTTTGATACTTGTGCAGGAAGCAGACACACAAGGAAAAATCAGAAAAAATAATAGAATGTCCTTATTTTGTGCTTATGCTTATTTTCTATTTTCTATGTTAGGTTATTATGTGATGTTTAAGTCTTTTTAGTCTTTCTTTTATTTTGGTAGCATAGCTTTATTTTTGTTAATTTATTTTGTTTTGTTCACTTAATTATTTGAGTCTCTTGCTTTTGTTTTAGTCAATAGTTTGTAAATAGTGTCCTAGATGTATTTTTTCCCTTTAAAAAAATAAAAAAATTGAGAATTGAAAATCCAAAACAAAAAATAAAAAATTCTTAAAATCAAAAAAGAATATCAAGAATGCTAGTTTTCAAATCCCATAATTCGAGCATGAACCTTTTTTGGAGTTATCTTCCGGGACTTAATGATTATGGTGCTCAATTGAATCAAAATTTTCAAAAATGGAAAATTTGTGAGGTTATTGCTGTGGGCCTAAATTTTGAATCTTGGGGTTATATTAGGTCTATTTATCTTGGAGGTATACTAGGATTATTATCTAAAACTCAAGATGAGGCTTGGGATTTTTTTGAAAAATTAGCTTGGGATACTTATGAGTTAAATAGAATTTTGTATACCCAACTCCTGATAAGTCTATTTTTCATGCTAATCCTTTCCCTCATGATCACTTTATGAATTCGCATAACCCCTCGTATTCTTGTGTGTCCCCTGTGTTGTGTGATTATTGTGCCTCTTCTGATCATGATACGTATAGTTGCCCTTTTTGTGTTTATATTGATGCTACTTGTGCAAGTGTCGAAAAGAAGATTAATGATATGCCTAACAAACTGGTAGAGACCATGAAAAAGAGTATTGCTGAATATTCTCAATGTTTCAATCAAAGTAGGGAGAATTGTAGTGAGCCTGACTCTGGTTTAGGATCTTCTAAACCTGAAGTTAGTCTTTATAATGATTTTGAGCCCTCTTATCTTGCTAGGCCTAACTTAAATGAAGACATACCTTTGCCTAGTGTAGAGCAAGAGAGTGACCTCTCTGTGTCTCTATCACGAGACCTTGCACCTCACACTAGTTCACCTGAGGATGTCACTGATGATATACTAATTTCCTCAACCCCATCCATCATTTTGAATGACTTTTGTGAGTTTGAGTTGGGTGAAGACCTTGAGGACCCTAGTAAGTTAGATATGAGCATCAACTCTAACCTTAAACATCATGATTTAGATGAATTAGAAGCTATTTCTTTACAGGAGTCATACGAGGAGATGGTTGAGCCCACTATTTTGGACTTCAATGATAACATTCTTTCTATAGAATATGAATCTTTTTTATGTGGATTTGATGTCAATATGGGGTTGGATGTAGATCTGTGTTGTAATCCCCCCGCCCCTAGGGTCAGGAGCATTATGTTTTTCTTGCTTCCTACTTAATTTTCGGGGCGAAACGGACAGAGTTTCCCCTAAAAGCTGACCATTTCCAGGCTAAAAGCCTTGCAACAATTCCCTGCGATTAACGGAAGAATAAAGAATTCTAAAATAAGCTCAATGGCTACAAGCCGGAGTTCATAACTTAACGAGCAATCTCGCTCAAAGTACATCAACAATATCGTCCATTAATAAAGAAGAAAATCAAATATACAACTCACTGTCTACACAATCGGAGTACTTGGGTTTGCATCCCAAAACATAGTTAATTTCAACTAAAGACATCTAACTAATCAGATGGTTGGCTCACACGGCCATACCGAGAAACTTATAAACAATATGCATTATATGAGCTAGAAAACTTAATTTACAATAACTATGAACTAGGAATACGTTATATTACATCGTTAAACTCATAAATCTACTTCTATATGGCACACATAACTCTTTTTCAACCAGAGGTAAACTTCAACTCCACATAAGTGGCTTGACCTTCACCTATCATAACGAAAGCCCGGGGAAAAAGGGGAAAGAGCAATGGGGTGAACAACCACACGCTCAGTGAAAATTCCCCTGCTCCATAAAACCAAAACAGTTGCAGACAATAATACTAATAATAGTCACATATTATGTATTTATACTTTACTATCATATTAGGCAACCATAGTCCCCATGGAAAGATTACCCTCCTTAAACTTCATTCCAACCACTCAACTCAATTCAGGCCCTTAATGACCAAAACTTCCCTACTAGCAGGCATTCAGGCACCTAAAAAAGTAGGCAATAAGGATTGAATATGATCGCTTTCACACTCACTTTTGAAAACGTAGTGACTTTCGATATATACCAAGGATAGTTAATAAATCGTGCTAACTTCTTTAAAACTTATAATTCTTTCTAAAAGTCCTCAAAACATCTAAACTGATAAGAAAGACTTGGTAAGAAACATGCTTTCATAGAATATGCACATTTAAAAGCTTGAACGTGCAATGCAACATTTGAAACTTCATTTGACTATACTTGGAAATTCGTTCATAAAAGGTGAGCAGGAGATGCAAATTTGAAAGCTTTCTTTCTTTTCTCAAAAACACTTTACTCAGCCTCTTGACGCTCACATTCTTTAAAAGGACTTCTTTCGCAATGGTTCTCTAATGACCTTCATAAACTTTTCAAATCTTATTCAATATGGCCTCGTAATGGCCCTTATAAATCCTTCTTTTCTGAAATACTTAAAATGGTGAAAGGCCAACTTCTTTTCTTACTTATTAGAAACTTACTCATAGCATAAAAATATCTTTCTGTGCAGGCTGGGGGAGGTTTACACTACCCCTAAGTGAGATCGTTACTCATAACTCCCATTATCCCCGGGGTATACATACAAAACTTTTGGTCAAAATGCATCTCAGCAGAGTAACTCTAACCTCGATATTATCCTTTGTGGGGCAATAGCTCACACTAAGATAATCATATCTTGAGTTTAGTCGCCCTCAAGGTTTTCTTACGCATCACACATTATAACTTATCTTGGAAACAGTTCACACCAAGATAATTCATATCTTGAGTCTAGTTCCTAACATTTCTTTAGGGGGAAACAGCTCATGCTATCTTTGCGTCCAGTTTCCAAGAACAGCTCGCACCAAGATAATTCATATTTTGAGTCCAGTTCCTAACATTTCTTTAGGGGGAAACAGCTTATGCCATCGTTGTATCTAGTTCCCACCCTGGCCAATTGCCCAGCACTTCTTAGCCTTTAAAATCATATTTTATTTCTTTTCTTCAGTTGCTTACTTTACTGGAAACCTATTTTTTAACAAAACAACTATAATCTTTCTAAATGCTTATAGTCCACTTCGCTTTTAACTTAAAAACTTCTTATAAACGTAATACGTTTACTAGCTCGTAAATTGACTTCGCTTTTAACTTTAAAAGCTTCTCGTAAACATAATAGGTTTTGTAAATCGTAAACGACTTCGTTTTCAACTTAAAAGTTTCTTATAAATGTAATAAGTTTGCTAAATCGTAGAACTACTTCGTTTTTAACTTAAAAGCTTCTTATAAACGTAATATGTTTGCCAATTCGTAAAACGATTTCGTTTCTAACTTAAAAGCTTCTTATAAACGTAATAAGTTGCTAACTCGTAAATCGAAAGTCATTTGAAACATAAAGTGCTTAGTTAGCAATAAGTGTGAACTACATTTGTAATCAAAGCTCATATCAATTTAAGGTAGTAAAACTTATTCCAATTTCTAATCTGAGTTCGTTTGAAATTCCCTTTTAAACTCGAAGAGTGGTGGTCCTTAAGCAAATCAAAACCTTTGATCGCTTCCAAGCTTATTACTATTCAAAACTTAAGGTATTTAGCTTACTTTTAATTCAACCAAGGTTTCTTTATATATTTTCAACGTAAATGCTTCTTTAAAACATAATGGACCTACTAGCCCTTAAATCGAAACTCAATGGAGACTTAAGTAAGCAAATAGCATATAAATCCGCTAAACTTCGTAATTAGCATCTTAAGATGCTCTTTTTCAGGTCGTTTAAATTCTTCTAAACACGAGGCGAAGTCATACACAAACCCATGTCTTAAAATATTTTTAAACTCACTTTTAGTTCGCTTTTGAACTTCCTAAATCTATCGACTATTCAGTCGAGTCACTAACTGAGTAGCTCGACGATTTAGGACCTTTTTATACTTTAGACGTCCTACCAAGAGAATAGACACTGGTAAAACTTGAAAGCATTTTCAAACATGAAAAATAAGCTTTCGAAAAGACCTTTTCTTTTTAAAGACGTCTAAAATTTCAAGAATTGACCACATAGTGTCACGTAGCACATCGATGGGAAAATGGATTCACACATAGCAGATTCATACACTTCATATCACAACTTGGCAGAATCTACCCATTAAGCCACACATGGTCTCACAATCCACACGATCGCGGCAATTCACACCCCAAACTCCCTCCTCACACAACACCGACCACGAAAACCTCAAACCTCAATAGTTCCACCTCAAGCCATCCAACTACCAAGCTCGGTTCAATATTGGCATGCACGAACTAATAATACATAGAACGATCATAAATTGGTATAACATTCATGCTTAATAACCACCATAGTGTTTAAGTGTACCAACTGATGCAATCGAGACTTTAAAGCGACATTTTGCTTTTTAGTTCGTAAATCGATATCCATAAGCATAATATTTCATTGAAATTACTACAAATAGACTATTAACATGACCAAATCGATTTAACCATAGCCCTTAGACATAATTTAGTTATTTCCATAATTTCTTCAACTGCTTAACTAGCATCACTAAGCGTCAAATAGAATTCAAGTGCGACAAACTCATGCTACGACAGTCCGATAACAACATTCTGCTTACTTTACAATCCTCGATTAACTGGTATATTCAGCCATACATGGAATTATCATGCAATTAACCCAAACTCAATACTATGTTCGTAAATTCACAACTTTGACTCTAATTTCACTCAAACTGATTTCTAGTCTCAGAATTAATATGCACTAACTAATTTCAGCTAAATTCGTTGAAAATAATAATAACTTAGGAGTAAAGAAATCCCCACCTCAATTCCAAGCTGGATGATCGCTTGAAGCTGCTGGGCTCGGCTCTTGGTGTTTGAACAACACCAAACCCTCGGTTCTTGCTCACCACGTATGAACAGAGCATAAAACCGTGCCCAATCATGCCATTTGAACCCTAATTCGGCCTAAATTTCACGCACCGACTCGGTGCCTTTTGCTGAGGCTTGTGCTATGAATTTAGTCGTGATTTGTAGAGGAATTGCAGTGGCTAGGGACTGAAATGCATGGCTAAGCATGGGTACATGTTCGACGCCCTAAATCGTCGCCCAAACCCACCAAAATCGTGACGAAATCCTTCCAATTTTACCCAGATTTCGCGGCTAAGGGTTCGTTTGGTGGTGGGTAAGGTTGAATGAGGGCCAGAGCAAGGTGGGTATGGCGAAATTTTGGTGGATTTGTGAAGCTTGAGGCACGTCCATGGAGGAGATGAGCTAAGGAAGAAGAAGAAGAGCAGAGAGAGAGGAATGGGGGTCGGGGCTCGCGATTGGGAAGTAGGAGAAAAGGGGTCGTGCTATTTTACAAAATTACCCCCTTGCTATCTTTGTTTCAAGCTGTTCATTATTAAGCATCGTTAGTCTAATTCGTATCCCGAATTCTAAACCCAATCACTAAAACGACATTACATCAATTACTCGCTCCCGAATATATCTAGGTCTGATTTAATAACCAACAAAACAAATTCTAAGGTTGACAACCTAATCGTATTTGGGTTCCTATTCGATCTAAAACTCGTTAATAATCTATATTAATGCTTACTAAAATCATCGAAGGATTTCAAAACTAATAATAATAATAAGAATAATATTAATGGCGAAAAACATTCTTTTTAATAAAATTATCGCCACATAAGCACATCAGTAATAGTTTAACTCGTGTAGTTAATGAAAATATGAATTTTATAACGTAGGAAAGCGATACAATCATCTCAACGTAAAATAACAAATGCGGGCGTAACATTCTCCCCCCTTAAAAGAATTTCGTCCCTGAAATTCTCAAACTTTGCCCAGTCGTGCCTAAAACGTGCACACGCTTGACACGATCTACACAAATCATACTAAAATTCAAATCTCGATTACAAACAATTTAAATTGAAAAAAAGGCCACATGGTATCCAATCTCCTCCTCGCCAATCCTCTTCGAGCATCTACTCACTCTATTTAGGCGCTGAGGGCACATCGCACCGAAGAGGGGCAAATGAGGTGGCATGGAAAACCGTATTAAATTTGCATAGTAAACGACAACTCTATGCATAGTAAACGACAACTCTATGCATATGCATCATTATGAATTGAAATCTAAAGGTAGGATAATTAGACAACGACATCTTAAGGTCATATATAAGTAGTCTCATTCTAAAACATGGATTCAAGTCACTTTTGGGATCATAATGATTAACATGGAGATTTGTATAGCACATTAGAGTAATAAGAATATCACATAGCACCATGTAGCATCACTTAAGCACAACAGCATTGCATAGTATCAGCAATTCAGCATTCTCAAACCTAAGGATTGTAAGTAACATGAAACTGTCTAATACGCATATAGCAAGCAATTCACAAAGACAGGAATATGCTAGTGACATTCTTGGGACCTGTGAGTTATGGGCCTGCACGCCTCCGCTGCGCTTCTCTGGTCAAACATATAAGGGCAAGAATATGTGGATGCAGGTTTCTGGGATAGCCTCACCGTGCTTCAAATGTGTGCGTATGCAGTTATTCAGCCATATCATGAAATCAAGGAGTTCATGGAATGCAAATAACAATTCAGGTGTCATACCATGTTGTGCATTGCGTACGTTAAACCATTTGGCTAATTCGGTGACATGCCTAACTCAACTTAAGTTAAGTGAATACCAGGGAGTGCAACAACTCATTCATAAAACACATAACTTGTCATGAATAAAGAATTTAAACAACCATATAAGCTGCTATGGATTCTGGACTACATGCAATACTATGCCTATGTTTTAACGCATTCAGGCTCCAAGAAGCGTTTCATGAAAAGACATATAGGCAAGTATGCATGAATGCAACCCTCATCCAAAGCCTAGGTTGAGGTTATGCCTCGAGGTTTGTCCTAACTATTTGGAGTTAGCTATCAATCAGCTAACAGGGGGAATGAATAATGGCATTATTGGTCTTACAGATCTACAATGAGGTTTTGCAACACATTTTCCTCAAAGGGGTAATTACGAAGGTCTGAGGAACTCTTAATATGAATGGGGGGCTCTATCTTCTACTATGGGCCATTCTGCCTCGTGTACTTGGTGGTAATGCTTAAGAAGACATTGGCAAAGCATACGTCATTTCCTAGGAGGTAACAGGGTGATAGAGATAGTCGAACAATCCCAAAGTCTGTCAGGTTCTTTCTACCTTGTTCTTTCTGGGTGTATTGGGGTTTGATATAGCTAGGACACTACCAGATTCACATCGGGCATCAAGAACATTATACATGTGACAACAAGCATCGCACTGGACAATGAGGATAATTTTCATATAATGGTCAGGAGAAATGCACTATTATTGCTTAATTTCTTATCAAAGCATATCAAAATCTCATTTAATTTCTTACAATTCCAAATTGATGTGCCTGTTCTGGCTTTGGGTTTCTGGGCTAGGAGTCGAAGGAGAAGATGATGAAGAAGAAGAGAATGGGGAGGGGGGCTGGGAATCACGTGCCTGGCATGTGCCTGATTAAATGGAAGGGGAGGGGGAGAAGTCAAGGTTGGGCCTCGCTTAGGCGCTAGGCTCAGTGGGAACGGCAGGCCCAAAGGGGGAAGGAGAGAAAGGAAAAGAAGGAAAGAGAGAGACTGGGCTGAGAGAGAGAAAGGGGAAGGAAGGTGTGAAGTGGGCTGCTTGTTCTGGGCTGATTCTTCTTCGTCTTTTCTCTATCTATTGTTTGTTATGACCCAATCTAATTTTAATTCAATTTTCTCTCTTTTTCTTCAAGCAATTTATTTATTCTTTAAATGTTTCAAATTCCTACAAAATAAATAAAACTAGTATTAAAATCTTAAATTAATAATTTATTTTGAGCAAAAATTAGATAATAAAAGGGCATAGAATGTCATAATTTATGGTTTAACAGGGGGTATCACCTAGTGAGATTTTCAGTCATAGAAAGCTGCCTCCAATCACTTATAACAAATCATCATTAACACATCCGATAATGCATACACCCTGGGCATGTGAACACTCAAGATCTTTTGATTACACACAGAGAGTTAAGCTCGTAGGGCTAACCTAAGCATTATTGCAAAGCACATGTGAGTCTACGGTTGTAACATTAAGACCCAACCAAACAATTAGAAAGGTTTCTAATGGGAAAGCATAACCCTAACTCGCTAATCGGAAGAGCTTGACTTTTAAGGTCTTTAGGTTTTCAGAAGGAAATAGTTTAACTACTTCTAGCTCTCTCTCTACCAACCTTGGAGTACATCTACTCACTCCATTATAGGGCTTGAGGAGCAAATCATGCTTTAAGGGAAAAGATGGGCTTAGAGTTAAGACTTTTCCAATAATTTGAATTCAAATCATATGTTCTTTAAACCTTCGATTAAAATCACCAAGGCATACAAGCGAAACAACTTTGATTGCACTAACACTTATCTCATTCATGAGAATAGAAGCTATTCGGCTTATACTCTTAGCAATTCGTTCATTCACTCGGTTAAGGAGCTTACTCAAGCCGCACCTAACTAGCTAAATGCGCTAACATTCACATAAAACTCACATTTGCACAGACAAGAGGCATATGTCATATACTCACAAAGTGTTCCTAGACGACTATATGAAATGTAAGACTCAGGTCGCGGCCTATGGTTGCAGGACCTTTGCTATGATACCATCAATGTAACCCCCCTAACCCATAGGGTCAGGAGCGTTATGTTTTTCTTACTTCTTACTTAATTTTCAAGACGAAACGGACAGAGTTTTCCTTAAAAGCTGACTATTTCTAGGCTAAAAGCCTTGCAACAATTCTCTGCGATTAACGGAAGCGTAAAGAATTCTAAAATAGGCTCAATGGCTACAAGCCGGAGTTCATAGCTCAACGAGCAATCTTGCTCAGAGTACATCAACAATATAGTCCATTAATAAAGAAGAAAATCAAATATACAACTCACGGTCTACATAACCAGAGTACTTGGGTTTACATCCCAAAACACAGCTAATTTTAACTAAACACATCTAACTAATCAGATGGTTGGCTCACACGGCCATACAGAGTAACTCATAAATAATATGCATTATATGAGTTAGAAAACTTAGTTTACAACAATTACAAACTAGGAATACGTTATATTACATCGTTAAACTCATGAATCTACTTCTGTATAATACATATAACTCTTTTTCAACTAGGGGTAAAGTTCAACTCTGCATAAGTAGCTTGACTTTCACCTGTCATAACAAAAGCCTGGGGAAAAAAGGGAAAGAGTAATGAGGTGAGCAACCACACGCTCAGTGAGAATTCCCCTACTCCTTAAAACCAAAACAATTGCAGCCAATAATACTAGTAATAGTCATATATAACATATTTATACTTTACTATCATATTAGGCAATCATAGTCCCCAAGGAAAGATAACCATCCGTAAACTTCATTCCAACCACTCAACTCAATTCTAGGCCTTAATGACCAAAACTTCCCTACTAGCAGGCATTCAGGCACCTAAACAAGAATATGATCGCTTTCACCCTCACTTTTGAAAACGTAGTGACTTTCGATATATACCAAGGATAGCTTATAAATCGTGCCAACTTCTTTAAAACTTATAATTCTTTCTAAAAGTTCTCGAAACATCTAAACTGGTAAGAAAGACTTGGCAAGAAACATGCTTTCATAGAATATGCACATTAAAATGCTTGAACATGTAATGCAACATTTGAAACTTCATTTGACTATACTTGGAAATTCTTTCATAAAAGGTGAGCAGGAGGTGCATATTTGAAAGCTTTCTTTCTTTTCTCAAAGACAGTTTACTCAGCCTCTTGAGGCTCGTATTTTTTAAAAGAACTTCTTTCGTAATGGTCCTCTAATGACCTTTATACAATATGGCCTCGTAATGGCCCTTATAAATCTTTCTTTTCTAAAATACTTAAAATGGCGAAAGGCCAACTTCTTTTCTTACTTATTAGAAACTTACTCATAGCATAAAAACATCTTATTGTACTGGCTAGGGGAGGTTTACACTACCCCTAAGTGAGATCATCACTCACAACTCACATTATCCCTGGGGTATACGTACATAACTTTTGGCCAAAATGCATCTCAGCGGAGTAACTCTAACCTCGATATTGTCCTCTGTGGAGGAACAACTCACACTAAGATAATCATATCTTGAGTCTAGTCTCTCTTGAGATTTTCTTATGTGCTACACATCATAACTTATCTGGGGAACATCTCACATCAAGATAATTCATATCTTGAGTCTAATTCCCACGAATAGCTCACACTAAGATAATTCATATCTTGAGTCCAGTTCCTAATATTTTTTTTTAGGGGAAAACAGCTCATGCCATCTTTGTGTCCAGTTTTAAGGAACAGCTCACACCAAGATAATTCATATCTTGAGTCCATTCCTAATATTTCTTTAGGGGGAAATAGCTCATGCCATCTTTGCGTCCAATTCCTACCCTGGCCAATTGCTTAGCACTTCTTAGCCTTTAAAATCGTATTTCATTTCTCTTCTTCAGCTGCTTACTTTGCTGGAAACTTACTTTTTAACAAAACGACGATAATGTTTCTAAATGCTCATAGTCCACTTTGCTTTTAACTTAAAAACTTCTTATAAATGTAATACGTTTACTAGCTCGTAAATCGACTTAACTTTTAACTTTAAAAGCTTCTCATAAACATAATAGGTCTTGTAAATCATAAAAAGACTTTGTTTTCAACTTAAAAGTTCCTTATAAATATAATAAGTTTGCTAAATCATAGGACCACTTCGTGTTTAACTTAAAAGTTTCTTATAAACATAATATGTTTGCTAATTCATAAAACGATTTCATTTCTAACTTAAAAGCTTCCTCTAAATGTAATAAGTTACTAACTCGTAAATCGAAACTCGTTTGAAACATAAAGTGCTTAGTCAGCAATAAGTGCAAGCTAGATTTGTAATCAAAGCTTATCGTAATTTAAGGTAGTAAACTTATTCCAGTGTCTAATCTAAGTTCGTTTGAAATTCCCTTTTAAACTCGAGGAGTGGTGCTTAAGCAAATCAAAACCTTTGATTGCTTCCAAGCTGATTACTATTCAAATCTTAAGGTATTTAGCTTACTTTTAATTCAACCAAGGTTTCTTTATATATTTTCAACATAAATGCTTCTTTAAAACGTAATGGACCTACTAGCCCTTCAATCGAAACTCAATGGAGACCTAAGTAAGCAAATAGCATACAAATCAGCTAAACTTCGTAATTAGCATCTTAAGATGCTCTTTTTCAGGTCGTTTAAATTCTTCTAAACACGAGGCGAAGTCATACACAAACCCATGTCTTAAAACATTTTTCAATTCACTTTTAGTTCGCTTTTGAACTTCCTAAACCTATTGACTATTCAATCGAGTCATAACTGAGTAGTTCAACGATTTAGGACCTTTTGACACTTTAGACGTCCTACCAAGCTAATAGACACTGGTAAAACTTGAAAGCATTTTCAAACATGAAAAACAAGCTTTCTAAACAACCCTTTCTTTTTAAAGACGTCTAAAATTTCAAGAATTGACCACACAGTGTCACGTAGCACATCGAGGGGAAACAGGATTCACACATAGCACATTCATACACTTCATATCACAACTGGGCAGAATCTGCCCATTAAGCCACATACGGCCTCACAATCCACACGATTGCGGCAATTCACAACCCAAACTCCCTCCTTACACAACACCGATTACAAGAACCTCAAACCACTTAATAGTTCCACCTTCAGCCATCCAATTACCAAGCTCGGTTCAATATTGGCACGCACAAACCAATAATACATAGAACGATCATAAATTCGTATAACATTTATGCTTAATAACCAACACAGTGTTTAAGTGTACCAATTGATGCAATTGAGACTTTAAAGCGACATTTTGCTTTTTAGTTCGCAAACCGATATCCATAAGCATAACATTTCATTGAAATTACTACGAGTACACTATTAACATGCCCGAACCGATCTAGCCATAGCCCTTAGACATAATTTAGCTATTTCCATAATTACTTCAACTGCTCAACTAGCATCACTGAGCGTCAAACAGAATTCAAGTGTGAGAAACTCAAGCTACGACGTCTGATAACAACATTCTGCTTACTTTACAATCCTCGATTAACTGGTACATTTAACCATACATCGAATTATCATGCAATTAACCCAAATTCAGTACCATGTTCATAGTTTCTCAACTTTGACTCCAATTTCACCCAAACTGATTTCTAATCTCAGAATTAACATGCACTAACTAACTTTAGCTAAATTTGTTGAAAATAACAATAATTTAGGAGCAAAGAAATCCCCACCTCGATTCCAAGCTGGATGATCGTTCGAAGCTGCTGAGCTCGGCTTTAGGTGTTCGAACAACGCCAACCCCTTGGTTCTTGCTCGCCACGCACGAACCGAGCCTAACACCATGGCCAATCGTGTCATTAGAACCCTAATTCCACCTAAATTTCACCCACCGACTTGGCACATTTTGCTGAGGCTTGTGCTGCGAATTTAGCCCCAATTTGTAGAGGAATTGGAGTAGCTAGGGACTGAAATGCATGGTCGAGCATGGGTACACATTTAACGCCCCAAATCAGTGCCCAAACCTACCAAAATTGTGGCGAAATCCTTCCAATTTTGCCCAGATTTCATGGCTAAGGGTTTGTTTGGTGGTGGGGAAGGTTGAATGAGGGCCAGAGCAAGGTGGGTGTGGTGAAATTTTGGTGGATTTGTGAAGCTTGAGGCGCATCCATGGAGGAGATGAGCTGAGGAAGAAGAAGAAGAGCAGAGAGAGAGAGAGAGAGGAATGGGGGTCGGCGCTCGCAATTGGGAAGGAGGAGAAAAGGGGTTGTGCTATTTTACAAAATTATCCCTCCCTTGCTGTCTTTGTTTCAAGCTGTTCATTATTAAGCATCGTTAGTTTAATTCGTATCTCGAATTCTAAACCCAACCGCTAAAACGACCTTTCATCGATTACTCGCTCCCGAATATATCTAGGCTCGTGTTAATAACCAACAAAATGAATTCTAAGATTAATAACCTAATCGTATTCGGGTTCCTACTCGATTTAATACTCGTTAATAATCTATATTAACACTTACTAAAATCATCGAAGGATTTTCAAAACTAATAATAATAATAAGAATAACATTAATGGCGACAAAACAGTCTTTTTAATGAAATTATGGCTCACATAAGCACATCAATAATAGTTCAACTCGTGTAGTTAATAAAAATATGAATTTTATAGCGTAGGAAAGCGATATATATATGTGTGTGTGTGTGTGTGTATATATGTGTGTGTGTGTCTGTGTGTGTCTGTGTGTGTCTGTGTGTGTCTATATATATATATATATATATATATATATATTCTATATATATATATGATAATATATATATATATATATACATGTATCCATATAATATATATATATATATATATATATATATATATGGATGTATATATTAAATATATAAATATATATATATATATATATGTAAATGTATATGTATATATATGTATATGTATATGTATATGTGTATGTATATGTATGTATATATATATATATATATGTATATACATATATATATATATGTATATATACGTATATACATACACATATATATGCATATAAACGCATATATATACATATAAATATATATATATGTATATATACGTGTATACATATATATGTGTATATACACATATACATATATGTATATACATATATATACATATATATATACGTGTGTGTGTGTGTATATATATATATATAGACACATATATACATACATACATATATGTGCACACACACACACACACACACACACACACACACACACACACACACACACAC